>JAYJMH010031655.1:0-41713 GCA_036873815.1 Phacellophora camtschatica
AGGTTGAACCCACCTCGCGAGTAGGATTTTCTTAACCCGGGGTGAACCCAGGTTGAGCCTCTTTACACGACAAAAATGAAACCTGGGTTAGGTCGAACCTGGGTCGAACCTGGGTTAAAAAGTGTCATGTAAAGAGGGCTTAACAAGCAAATATAAACTTAACATGGAGTTGTTTATTGATTATTATTCTCTGGAGATCAGTCAAGCCCCTGAAATTTGCCAGGAGCTCAGTTTCTTGCGCTCATGTATTATTTTCACAGAGGAACCTGATTAAAACGTCACTCAATAAAAATGTCATCATAGAATTTTACAAAGAAAATTTTCTTATTTGTAAATTTCTAAAATTCTTACTAAGCCATGTTAATCTTTTCGCGCCCGGATTTATTTCCAATTAACAGGAAAATCCTATGTACGTTTTATTTTACAGGTGTACCGCATACAAACCAACTTAATTCACAACATACATTAAAATATATGAAATTTATGTAAAATTCTGCCCGCATTTACCCCCTGAAAATATGAAATTTTACGGTGTTTATCAATGGGCCATATAACCCTTCCCAGGGTGAAAGGGTTAATTGAGAGATGATCTTTTATGAATTTTTTAATAAGAATAAGAATTGAACAGAGGCTTTGAAAGTCTGAAGTTGATGTAAGGACAGCATTTTACATTTTCTTTTTCATTTGGACCAAAATCATAGCAATATTGAAATTTGATTTTTCAAACGTTTCAAATATTTGTTTTTAGTAGCATATATCGTAGACTGTACTATATATCCATTGTTAATCAGTGACTGTTTGAATGATCATTAAACGAAAATGACTTTAAGAAGAGTGCTATAAATTGTTGGTGATTCTATTATATGTATACCGGGTGTAAAAAGAAAACCGGATAATCTTTGACGGGTCACCTTAAATCGTGTACTATGCCAATTACCATGATTAAGTTGAAATCCACGTCAGAGGGACTAAACTACAGCAGTTTAAAATTGATTTTGGGTGATTTTTTCTGTACTTGTTTGTGTGTTATAATCGATGTTCTGAAAGTTTTGATCTCGCAGAAGCTCGCAAGCATTGAAAAACATTGATGGCATTGAGGTCAAACATTGACTTCATACTTTGAAAGGAAACAGAGAGCCTTTATTCATACTGTGAAAACTGACACATGAAAACACAAAAAGTGTGAAAACTTAGATAGCATTTGATTCTCGGACAATGTCGCTGAAAATATAAATTTTAAAATGGCCTTCAATAACAAATTAAACAATATCAGGTGTGATGTGACACCATCAATTCTCTGTGACAATCCATGTGTTCTCAACCTTTAGAAAGTTGTCTTAAATGTTTTCGAACTTTTATGAGATTGATACCTTTATAGAGATTAAAAATGCAATTTTAATCCGAATTAATACTCGAAGGGTTTCTTTGAATACGGTCATTGTAAAAGTCTAGCACAGACCATAAGGTATCATGCGATCAGAGGGCATGACCTGGCATTTATCCCCAGGGCAAGGTCAAAGGTTAAGTCTGCATTCAAATCTCAATATATTTCTTAACCTGCCACCCAGGTTCAGAATAGTGCAGAGCTCACCAAGCAGAACTAAGAAATATTATTTGCCCAGATGGTAGGCATACTCATGCTTAACTTGCCACTCACTATTGGTATGATGACTATCATTCTATGCAAATAATTGCTACACGAAAATTTCTCCCGCCCACCCTCTTCCTCTTTCTATGTGTTACTTGAGTTTATGATTTGTTTTGTATTTCATTTTATTCTCACTAGATCATCAAGCGATCTATTGACAGGTGCATAACGTAAGCAAAAGCGTTAAAAAAAGAGAAGTTTAATCAGGCTAAAAATTATTTTAATCGCCAAAATTATTTTAATCTAGTTTAGTCCCTCTGACGTAGCTATCAACTTCAATCGTCGTAATTGGCTTAGTACGCAATCTATGATAGGTCGTCAAATACTATATATTCTATATTTTGAATGAATACTTTTTAGGATGGAATAAAACCAATGTGGGAAGATGATAGCAATCGATTGGGTGGAAGGTGGCTGATAAATCTGAGTAAAAATTCAAGAAATACAGACTTGGATAAATTATGGCTCGAATTGGTAGGTTTGAAATACTTTATAAAGACCTCCAAATGTACTTGAAAATCATGTGTTTATGTGCAGTTATTAAACTTTTATCCAGTCTTTATTTTAGGGGCAATTCTTTGCCTTAGTTGCGAGAAGGTGTTTCAACTTAACATGAATCATAACTGTTTGCTATATACACCAATTGTTGTAAATTATTAATCACAGCAAAACAGCTGAAAGGCTTCCTTTCTCAGATGGAAACAAGGTAGCCTACGTTCATACTGGGAATTACTTTAGACGAATTTAGTTTGATGGATTCAAATAAGTTTAATCAGGCAAAAACTAAGCCAAAATTAACGCAGGCTAAAGAAAGGCTTCTGTCTTCTCAAGCGTTTTCTGCCGTCGTTAGATTAATTGCTAGCTTTTACTTTATTCTTTATTGGATGTTTTGTTTTATTTATTTGCACAAAGGTCTCGCATTTTCATTTGTTTTACTTTTGGTTGACTAAACCAGCATGGGGCCAACAAATTCAAACTATTTCATTTCCCGATCACGAGATAACGTGTCACTTTTTAGAAAAAACCCTTTACTGACTTGACCATTACATTTGCATGAGCATGTTCTGTGTATTTGATGAAAGAAAATGTTGGCCACTGATGTTTCCAACGAAAGTGAACTTACCACGCCAATTGGAAGGAAAAGGAACAAATGAGGATTGATTGCTTTGGGGGTCAATTACTGTGCAAATGGATAAAGAAATGTCGCCCCTGTTACCTTGCAGCACAACAGTAGACTCTGCCTTCATTGCTTAGGCCGATTATGGTCCAAGAAATTGCCGACGAACCAAAGTCTCTTCAAAGTTCCCTAAATAAACAGTGTATCGAAACTAACAGATTGGACATATTCAAATCGCAGTATTTCTTGATGTCAGATGTTCAGTTCGTAATGTTTGCTCAGAGCTGCTGCTGAAGAAATCATCTTCAAGTCTGCAAGGGATCTTGGTCAGTGAACAAAGCAGTTTACAAACATTCAACGTGTTATCACGTGATCAAGGATGGAAGGTTCGGATTTTGTTCAGATGAAAACATTGATCTGGCAGATTCTGTGTAGAAAGATGTGCAAAATTTTGAAGTGACTCAATGAATTGACTGCAGCTGTAAACAAGAACATGGACATGCTATTTAAACTGATATTAAGGAGGTTTCAAATTGATAAAAACTTTGCTTGTTGTTTTTTAGTTACTTTGTCTGGTTGGCGAAGCATTTGGAGATGACAACGATACAGTAAATGGAGCAGTTGTACAAATAAGAAATAAAGGAGATAAAATTGGAATATGGACACAGAAAGCAGAGGAACAAGATTCTATCCTTAGGATAGGGTATGTGTAATTATTATGCATGTATACATATAAACACAAAAAGATACTAAACTAATACTAACACTAATATTCTAAAAGAGTGGAGGCACATAGAAGAGAAGGTTGTCCTACATCAGAATGTGGGTGACCAATAAAATCCGAAATATTACTTACAATGTTTTACAAAGGTATCTTTATTAAATCCAAAATTTTAAATCTTTTCTGACAAACACTATTCAATGGCGTCATTTTTTGCAGAAAATACATGAAAGAAAGATTAGGGATGTCTGGGAAATTCACTATAGGATACCAGGTAAGCGTTTTTACACATTCTGTCATTAGCAAACTTTTATTTTAGTTAGACACATCTAAGTTTGAATTTTGTTTACATAAACCTGTTTGCTTTGAGGGAATTTATCTACTGTGGGGCTTTATACTTGTGTCCCAAAAACGTTTCCTATACACTGTGTGTCCCAAATAGATTTTCTGGGCAATATGTAAAAGTTGAAAAAAATCCAATGCCCAATTGTAACTATGTATTATCCCAGTTTATTTGTCAACACTGTTAAAAACCATTGTGGATTTCTTGAATTCAAACACACAAAACCAATATTTGTTTTGAAAAACCCTCTTAATATCAAGATAACTTTACCAAAGCCAAATTCAAATCAAACTGAAAATTCAGCAGCTCGCACATTATAAAAATCATTTTTATCTCATTAAGGCGATCTCTGTATTCTGTAAAGATTACTTGCAACTTGTTCATTGTACCACCACATGGAACATACAACGTCAAATTTCATGTTCCTGATAAAATGTTATTTATGTTTTTGTTTCATTGTGTGGGGAAGAGCAACAAGTTAGAATTTGAATTTGAAAAACTGGTACTTTATGTCATCTCCCAAAGAATTTTCTTATGTCATCTCCCAGAGAAAGAACTTCATATCGGAATCAAGAACTTCAAATTTGCTCATACAGACTTCTAAAACAATTTTCAAGCATCTGCGTTTTATCGTATTTATTGAAAAGCCCTGAACTTCTTAAACGAATTGAAAATTTTGTTTTCATTTATCTCTTGAAAATGGAGTTTTATACCATTTTCGTGATTGGCCAATATGTTCCTTTTAAAGGTGTGAAAGTTCTATTGCAACGATTTAACTTCTTCATTTCTGGAAGATTTTTGATAATTAATGCAATGTACGATCGTTAAGTTCGTTTGATAATTAATTCTTGTGTAAGATCGTTAAGTTGGTTTGCTCGTGTTACCCCTTGCAGAATGAAACTTCTTTTTGATTTACCTGCCAATCTAAAATAAATTCGGGGTAAGTGGTTAACCCTGTTACCCAGGGAAGGACCATTGGCACATTGCCTAACAACGTAAAACGTCATATTTCTGAGAAGTAAATATAGACAACTTTACATATGTTTTCATACTCAAAATATGTTAAATAATTAAAATTATTTATATATTAAAAAATTAGGTGAAATTTTCCTGTTTATTGTAAATGAATACGGGCGTTAAAGGTCCTTAGGTACTTGCTTCGTGTGAAGGGTTCTTAGTAATATAATGTTTCTTCTTTTTAGTCACATGTAGATACAGCAGGGAAAACCGGATCTACGGCCAAAAACAGGTACACCTTATAGTATAGCTTTGTCAATACAAGAAATAGAGAACGAGAAATTCATTCTAATGTTGGAGACACATCATTGGTGACTTTCTTCGTGTGTTTTTGGAGAGAAAGAAATGGAAACAAATAACGATGAAATAAATCGCCCACGTTGTCGATAGATTTTCTTTGTTAAATGTTTATGAAGCTTGAAAACTTGTCAAACTTTGAATGGCTCGGATTGGTAAAAATCAGCCAATCGGACTGCTGCCTGAGGTTAAATATTGTGTATGTAGTTTCCTGAAATTTAGTCAATTTGTTTATCCCCAAAACATATTGGATGATATGGGCGAAATTTATTATGTTTCATTGTTGTGTTCAATTCGTATTTTATGTCTTGATTTATATGTAGTTCCTTGCTAGCATTGAAATTTGAGCTTCAGCTGGACTTTTCCCACTGTGGGTGTGGCAGTGTTTGAATTTTATATCAAACGATGCACGCATCTGCCTGATCGTAAAATTATTTATTGATTTCTTCAGTAGCATTGTTTGCTTGAAAATATATTTTAACTTGTATGTACTGTAGGTTTTCAAGCTCTTTTAAACTGAGTGCATTTTGATGCGTATTCTGTGCGCTTCAAGATTTTTCTGGAATTTTAGGTACATACGAATTGCCTATGAAAGCCGAAATCAATTAAATGCAACATCTTTAAAAGCCTCAACTCGAAAGGCAACATTTTTAAAATAAAACACAATTTTCAACAAATTAAAAAAAGATTATTTTTCAAAAGCTTGTGGTCCTTTTACGCTCATTGATAAAGGTGGACGTTCATTTACTGGTTATTCATTCTTTGCTGCCTTTCAACTGTTTATTGCAAATTATTATTATAATTAGGCTCCGTGTAATAATTTACTGCAGACAGACGAACGAAATAAGAAATTTTCACACTCAAGATTTGTGTTTTTAACAGTTTGCAGTTGAATCTCAATTTTCAGTGACTTCTTAACAACGTTGTCGTTTTTTCTTGTTCGTTGTGTGTTGTTATTTCTTACAGTAGATGCAAGTGGTAGTACTGTAATATGACAATTTAGTGACCAAAATACAGTCTTTTTGCTCTTTTTTCTCTGCTTGATATTTCCAGCTTTTATGCTGAGAAACTCGACTACCTGTGCTTGTCTGGAAGTACATAAAAACCAATTTTTTTAGTTCTGAGAGGTAATTTTCCAACAAAGATCAATTTGATTTTGAAATGTTTAATCTTTATTCAGAATGTAATGATGTGCACCTCCATGAATATTGAATTTTTTAAAACATTTAGGATTTTAGACCTTTAAATGGTAATGTTTGTCATTAAAATAAATTCTTGCAGAAAACAACACCAACCAATAAAATGTCACCAATCAAAAGGGAGAAGAGCTTTCATATTAAAATTTTCTGACTTCGGCCAGATTGAGCGCAATGTACAAATAACATTAACAACGAGAAGTTCTTCAATCTTCAAGAGTTGGAAAATAATAAAATTAATAGTTATCAAGTTATTATTTACACTTAGATGTACTATGATATCTTACAACTATAATCTGAACTAACAAAACATACTCATAGTCTTATACTCTACATGCTCATATTCTTATAATATATAACCATGATACACACATTATTTTTATAAGAAACTTAAAGGATGCTCCAGTACTGAAGTTTCTAAATGTTTTTGAAAATTTAGCAGTCAATATTTCATAAATGCTTCTTATATTTTCGGAGTAATAGAACACTACACAATTGCAGAATATTGAATGTAATGCGATTTCTTGGAAAGGATATCTAAATTGCATCCCACTGGTCACTACCACAGTTGTTGTATAATTTAGCCTCATATTTATCAGTATCTGCAAATACAGTACTGCAAGATGATCTCAGAAAGAAATAAAATTTCAAAAGTTTGTTTTCACTATTTTTGACCGAGTACTGAAAGTTCTTAATTTTTTACGGCCTCAGTACTGAGTTTATTATAAAAATTTTCTTATAAAAAAATGTTTGTAGTCAATTGATATATCTGTCATCATAATTACAAATTGAAACCAGTGATGATTGTGGTAACAAGCCTATCTAGAAACAAACATCTATTGTAATTCCTGTATTTCCACTGGGAATGGTGGTTATTATTGCCTCTTTTATTCTTAAAGTGCATATGACTCGAACATTTTTATTTTTTAATACCAAGTAATGTCTGACGAGAAGTCACAAGCTTTTTTCGGTTTTCCAATATCTTTGATAGTTTTTAAAATATAAAGGTTTGAAGATGAAGTTTTAGTGGTAAAAAGTGACGGTGAAACGCCAAAAAAGTTGTGTTCTTAAAATGAGAAAATATAAAAGTACTGATTACTCAAAAACTTTTAAAGGAAAGTCAATAAAAATTGCATAAACAACAACTGAATGGCAATCAACATTTTCTTACATGGAATATTGTCGCCATGGCAACATCTTAGTTACCAGATCTCATTGTCAAGATCTCATTATTCAATGAATTGTGTGATCATCATTCTTTTCAAAATAATTTTAAATCAACATCTTCAAAAGTAAAATATTTTGTACGGGAAGTGATGTAAAAATAAATTGATCAAATAGTTCGTTGATGTATCAACATTATATGAATTGTAAAGAGTCTTTTTACTGCTCAATTTTTGTACTTGACATGTTTCAATTGATTTCCTGTTTTGTTACTTTCACAACACAAACACTTTACGTTACTTTTCTTTTATTTCCGAACAGGTCTATTACAACATGCAATTCACCCTCAACCAGGAGCGGAGCTCGGCTCGAAAGATTGGGGGGGGGGGGCAAAAAGGTTCTTTAAGGAGAGATCTGCCCAACTGGACGGCAAAAACAATAGCAAAATGGCAGACTGAGCCTTCTAGCATGCCATTGGGGCTTTTGCCCCCTTCCCAAATTGGCTCAACCCCTGCCCTTCATTCAGACTTTCTGGCACCCAGGGTAACTCTCATGGAGATAGCTGAATATTTGATACGATTAAATAATTTGCAGTTATGACGCCATATGACCCCAGACGTCACAAAACATTTTGCTAAAATTGTTGCTTTACTTTTACCAACGTACTGATTACCTTCTAAATTTTCTTTACATCAACTTGCATATGATACATACACATGAACTCACCAAAAGATCTTTATATTAAGTTTCATGTTTTTTCTTAAGTGTGATCACCGATGGCTGCATGACAAGATCCATTTAGCCCTTGCACTTGACAAAGTGCGAATTCAACACAGATATCGCAACCATGTTTAAGTTTCATTCCTAACAGTAATTTATCTAATCTAATATATTTGAAATTAATTACAACTAATATTTTCGGGTGTGTCAAGAAGTAAATTCTGCTCTCTAATACTTTGCTAGAGGCACAAATACAGTGCATTTGCTCACATTTAAGTTTTGATAATAAAATTAGAATCAAAGTTTTCTAAAATTTTCTCAAGTTCTTCACAAAATAACAAGAAGAATTTGATATCACTGAAGCTCACACAAACGTGGCAGTAAAATCAATTAGCAATGCTGCTCCTTTGATTTTCTGGCTTTGTTTGTTTTGATTTTCTGCTTGAGAGAATTCGCTCTTTATTTGATGGCAAATTTCACTATTACAATATCTGCCCTTATTGCTCTTTTGATAAAACATTTTGGATTAAAAAATTTGAAAATGCAAATTTGATGTCTAAAATTTGTTTCAAATCAATTTATAAGCATGCTCTGTTTGTGTACCTCTACTTCGATAAAGTTATATTTAATTAGAATTCAATATACAACAAAAATAAATTACCAACGAAACCACAAAACCACGAAACATGGCAACATAACCTTGCATTGATGTTTAAAAGACAACGAACACAGTTTTTACAAACAAATAAAAATTGTAAAAACTGATTGACCTGGTCATCGAAAAATCGCGAGGTAACCAACGACGAGTTTTGATTCTCTTGGAGTGAATTTTTCGTGAACGGGAGAAAGTTGTTTGAATAGACAAACATTAAAATGTTTTTGACACTCAAATCAAATCGACATTAGAAATTGCGCGTAGATGATGTTAAAACCGGTCACAAAATAATGCATATACTGGAACATCGAATCAACATCAGTATATTTCAAGCATAAGGTGTGTGTTTAACAAATATAATGCTCTCATTCCGCAAAGTGAACCTCATGTTGCAAATAATTACTGTGAAGATAACTCCTCATAAAACGGTGATAAAACAAATGGGGCTCAACAGTCATGCATAAAACGTATGATGCACTAAACATTTAAGAGTGCTTGGGGAATATCTAATGCAACATATTAGCATGGTACAATTATTAAAACAGAGGATCGCATAAAACGGGAAAGATGGTTTCTCTCTTAAACAATGAATAAAACAACGGTATATTGATGCGTGACAACATGCTGCATTTAACATTTTGTGTCTATATGAGAAATAAAATAGTCCCGGCTAGGTGGGAATATTTTCAGCTGCCGAGGTCTCGGCGGAGAGAGCTATCCCGGCATGCCAAGTCTATGCTTTTTTATCTAAACAGATGCTGAAAACAATCCGGGTTGCCGGGATTAAGTTGCACATACTGCAAAAGCGCAAACAAAAGCGTGCTTGGAAAAGAAGGAATGTTTTGGTTTGGTGCCAAATTGAATAGTCCTGCTTTGAAAATGGTCTTGGCATGCCGGTACTGTTTCTTCATATAAAGAGAAGCTGAAGATAGTCCTTCTTGGAAAATAGTCCTACTTAGCCGAGACTATTAACAGCTCCATATAAACAGCTCCTTAGTTTCTTCATTAATTGCTTTAAACGGATTCTTCAGGGAATATAAAATAGACAGCAACTTGGTGTTCATAATATGCGCAGCAAAACACAGCCATTTCCACAATTTTGTAACATGAGTTCCAACCGGTTTTGCAACCGGTAATCTAGAATAGCATAGCATTAAATAAACTACATTAAGCAGTACAGTATCCAGTAGTGATAGCTTTGTAAAGAAAGCCTTTGAACTGGTAACAACCTTTCCGGAGAACTCTAAAGTCTGTCTCTTCATCGCCCCAAACTAGGCCTCAAAATATAAAAGTAGCCAGCACTTTCATTTCGCATTCTAACTACTTTCAAAACTCGTGAACAGCAAATCATATCATGTGATCAAAATGTGAATCTTATGGAAAACCACCAGATCAGCACGTGCCTTGATTTGCACCCATATAATATTTCCTTGCAGTTCCAGGATATCTCCTGCAACCAACAATATCAGTGTCCAAAACAATCGACATTCTTCTCACAAGAAGTTGGGGTTCTGAACAAGACATTCTCCCCATTGCTCCTCGTCGTCTTTTTCTTCTTGATCCTCGTGAAGATGGGCCACGCGAGGATTTTCCGCTAAGAGCTATTTGATTCTGACTGAAGTTGCTTGCGACAGAAGGGGCTCTGTAAATGGTACCACAACTCGAATTTGCGAAAGGAATCGATGATGCCTTTGAGTCGTACCTGCATAATTGCTTGCCAATAGCAATTTCTTCATCGGTTGTGTTGTTATTTGCAAAAGGTTCTTCCTGAATTGGAGAAAGAAGATATCTACAACGGCAAATTATTTTGAAAAGTCGTACGCACAAAGAACAAACGTAAATCTTTAAACTTGTCAATCTTATAGTATTTAATTTAATTTAACCATATTGACTGCAATAAGGCCCCATATTTAAGAATCCACTTTTAAGAAACTTCTATGCTCAATTTCTCAGATGAACAATAGGAAGCCTTACTGAGCACAAAAACACAGTCTATTTATTAGCACAGTCTATTTGACATAGACAAGTAGGACCCTACTTATAACATGTTTTAAAACAGAGAAAGCTTCTTCTTGTGTTCTCATGTCAAAAAAGGATTTTGCGAAAAAGAATGACAGAATTGTGTGACAAGTAACGAAACCATTAATTTGTTTTAAAAGCTTTTCATGACGAGACACTAGCCAGGGTCAAAATACCTCGTGATACCATAAAAAGCTAAAAACAATGCAATCTCATGCAATATTTATCAGTATTTATTATGGATTAAAAATAAAGATAGGAATATTCTTTATTTGCTTTTAGCTGGATTAAACGTTGCGCTTTGAAGTGCAAAAACAGTGCTGCAAAATACATTTCCATTCATTAATTTTTGTTGTTATGAGGATTTCCAAAACTGCAAAAAGATCGAAATGATCCAATCAAAGTTAACCAGCTTTTACCAAACGGAAAGAAACATTTGTTTTTGTCGATTTTTGATATTCTGATATTGGTCTATCTTCAGAACTGACTTGCGCAATTTACTTTCTGTAAAATATAGATTTCATAGGAATGCCATTGTAATTAATAAGGAATCTAAACGCGAACAAATAAATATGCTACCTCATCTTGGTCTCCGTACATCTCAATCAAATCGGGAAGATCTGAAGTAATGGTCAATCGATGTGAAGTGTCGCACATGTCTTCATGACTACTGCACCTAAGATGCAAATCAGATATTTAGTACGTTATGAACGAATTGTACAGTTTTTTTTGCCAGTCAACGTCATGGTGGATGAAAACGGGAGATCCATTCGACGGCTACGACCAGCATCTAATATTCGAAATTTTAGACCGTGGTCGCCACGCTTATGAGTTCAGACTGTGGTCGCCACGCCACGCACTATGGAGTTCCCAACTCACCAAGGCGTGCCTTAGTTACGAAAAAATCGTTCGCCAATCAGGAAAGTCATTCGGAAGGTGGGATTTGAAGGATTTACCCCCATCAAAGGCTTTTATTGTGGCAAAGCTTCACAACAGGGTGCAGTTTAATGTCACACCCAGGAGACTAAAACTGCACAGTAAAAACTTCAGATAATAACAAATTTTTAGCCATTTCAAAAACCTGCATACAACTAAGCCATAAAGATAAATTTCAAGCTTTCAATATCAACATTTTTAGATAACTTTGTACAAAAATGTGTCTCAAAATGTTTACAGGGTGGGCCAAAAAATGTTATTTTCTGCAAATTTATTCTGTTTACTAAGCCATAAAAATAAAAGAGAAAGGTGCCTGAATGATTACCTTAGATTTGAGACATGGCTCAACCTTTTGCGATAATTCTAAACCACGAAAATAGCAAAAATAGAAATAGTGTGTTTCTTTAGATTTCGAAATGAATTGAAAAGATTTATAGAAAGTTGTTTATTCAATGTTGCTACATAACTTGATCAGACTGATGTGAAAGGTGAAAGTATGCTAATTCAAAATAGACTTGGCCATTTACACTTCGCATCTGTCTGATCGACTTCACGCGGTAATTCATGGAATGGATATTCCAGACATGTTCTCAATTCACTTCGAAATGTTAAGAAACACATTACTTTCGTCATTTGGGTACCTTATCACAGAATTTGGGTAAATTATCACAGAAGGTCAACTGATATCTCAAAATCTTAGTTAATCCTTCGAGAATCGTCTGAGGCTATTTTAGTTATTGTCAAAGCATTATAATATATTATAAAGAAGCAAAAAAAATCACTAACTGAACGCCGAAGCTCATAAATATTGTTGCAGGTTAAAGCAAAAGAATAAATATATGTATCAAAATATTGAACGCATTTGAGTATTAACATACCGGCTGCAGTTTAACATTTTATCATTGGAATTTTCATAATTCATCAGAAAAATCACATTTAATTTTACAGGGAGCAAGCAGGACATCCAAAAATCAATCGACGAAATGAAACAAACTATATTAAAATAATTACAAAATTTTCAACGTTTTTATATCTTGAAGATATTAGATTTTACGCTTTCTATAAATGCTGCATATTGCTCTTCCGGAGAGCGAATGGATTGATAAAAATAATCACTCACCAATATGAATTATTGTCCAAGTTATTTCTGAATTTAATCATACTCTCTGCTTGAAATGAATTTCCTTCAACATAATATCTAACAAAATCAAAAGAAAGTTCATAGAAATCGTAATGGCACTTTCTAAAATTTCGTTTCAGAATAAATTACTATACAGTGTGTCCCAAAGCTTTTTATTCCGTTTACTAAAAAATAACAGAAACTTTAGTGTCATTTCTATTTGGTAAACTCATATTACCTAATCAATACTTTAACGTTTGGTCCAATCCCCACAAAAATCGGCCAAAAGTTACTGAGTTATTAGCAGAAAACAAACAGAAACTTACTTAAATTTAGCAAGATTTTTTGCCATTCTGAAGTGAGAAACAGCTTAAGTCTGATGTAAACAAGCTCTATTGTTCTATTGTTCTATTGCTCTATTGTTCTATTGGAATTATACAAGAACTGTAAGTCCTTTGAACTCATTTCAATTAAGGCTTTTGTGTGTGAAAGTATTTCTTCGATTGAAAATTCTAAAACATATTTGTTATTGCATGTTGAAATTCCCAAATAAGTCCTGAAAATAAAAATTTCTATTTCACATCAATCTGGAGTCGTTACTTGTGTCAAAATTCGGTTTTAGGCTCTGTTTATTTTTGCCAGTAACTCAGTTATTTTTTTCCACATTGTGTAGGGAATCAAACTATGCTATGTAAGGGCGCAATCACCGTGTGGTGTTTTAGTAATTTTTGGTAAAACGGGGAAACGGTGTTTTGGGACACCCTGTATGTAAAACAAAACCCACAAATGTTAATTATTTAAGATCCTTAACATAAACAATAATCATTCAATAGCTTCGGCGTTAGTGTAAAATAATATTTTGTGCTTTAAATGATATTTGGCGTGAAACAATGCTCTTTTTCCCAAGAACGAATTTTACAAAACATCAAGGCTGAAATTGTAAGAAAGTTAAGAAATTTAATTCATGGCAATGTGAAAGATTCGAACAGCAACGATAAAAGAGTCTTAAATTTCCTCTAAATCTCTAAATGTAGTTGCATATCTTTGTTATATTTCTTCTCATTGCACCACAACTATTTCTGTCAATAAATCTCTATGAACATGGTGCTAGAGCTGTAGCTGCACTTTATTACTTTCTCAAATTTTTTGCACATTTTCCCTATATTTTGACTACTTTCCATGTGCGCCTCATTTGTTTTGTCTAACGAAACCATTAACAAAGCCAGCCCTGAATCTTTTTAATTCTGTCATCTCGGCAAACCGGGTCATCCCCGTTGTGTAGAAGCGGGATCTCGGTTGGCCACGCTAAACCAAGACTTGCCCCAAGTCTATTTCGTGCCAAATCGCAAATTTTTATTCCGTACTCAATATATCGAGGCAATGCTATGAGAGTACTTCCATAGCATTCCTTCGATATGGTATTCCCTCGATTTATTGAATCGAAATAAAAATTTGTGATTTGGCACGAAGTAGACTAATGGCAAGTCTACGCTAAACCTCCAATCATGTATGGAAATTTAAATCACGCGTTTATTAATGACAACCGGGCTAGTTCTAACTCTAAAAAAGCACAGTAGATCCCCGCTAAGCACACTGCAAAGTAAGAAACTGAGGCTCGAAAATCTTCGAGAAAACAATAAAAGAACAGAAGCTAAAGCCAAATATCCAATTTCTTAACAGCAGTGATCTACTCAATTAATTCCTCACTGAGAAATCCTTTCCATGTTACTGTTTACATAAAAAAAGGAACTCACTTTCTTCTGACAATGCAAGCATACACAATTCCAATCAAACCGAAAAAGGCAACCGTGCACGATACGCCAATAATTATAAACAATGTCGTGGCAGTTGGAATTTTTTCTGGATTTTCTTTCTGATTATGTTTGCTGGTAGATTTCTGCGTCGAAACAGAAAATTCAGGAATTTTCCAGCTGGTGATGTTCCATTTTGCGTTGAACGCACGTGTGGTTTTCCTTCCAAGGCGGCGGTAAATTCTGAATAAAACAATGTATTTACTGTAAATACAACATATTTTAACTGGTTATTTTCAACTGATTCCATCATGCTATCATCTACAACAGCACTTGAATGCACATTAATCTAGGAACATAACAGCATAAGTTATTCAGCATTTACACTGCATTTGCGCAAAAAATGAACGCGATTTTGCCAACTATCAAGATATTAAAAACCGTGAAGATTTTGCCTGCTAACAAGATATTAAAAACCTTGCGTTTCGAAGATGACAATGCGATTTACGATTTGAAAGAATAGATTTGATACTCTGAGTGCACTCAATCAAATCAAAATAAGCACAAAGACAACCAAATTTTAATTTTGCTTATTATGCTCTATAAAGGTGTTGAAATCTGTTCTTTACAGTGGAAAATCGCATACAAATCATTGAATTTCTGTCATTTCTGAAAAAAATCATCGGCTAAATGGCAAATCCGTTAGCCATATCATTGTAAAGCCTAAAAGACTAATTAAGATTATCAGCTCAACATAAATATCCAGCCGGTTACGTCAATGAGCATACTGAAAACGTACCTTAAGACATAAGGCCTGGGTATGAGTTTCTTCGTAGTCTTGTTACGAGCATTGAATTTGATTTCAGATCTGAATAGAAACAAAATGAGAGGTTATTTTCAAAATTATAAAGAAATTTGAAAATTTGTACTCATGTAAACATCAACAACGACTCCTTGTATACAAAAAGATTATCGCAAGCACAAGATTTTACCCGGGTCTACCAGAAGAGATTTCGTTGCTTGCTGAACAGAGGGAATTTTTAGGACAAAAGCAGAAGCCTGTAATTTTGTTGAAGCCAGTGTGTTAATTTCACTATTGTTACAAAATGTTCTGATGAATTAAAAGCTACCACATGAAGTCGATTAGACAGATATGAAGTGTAAAATCATGCTAATTCAAAACGTTTTCATTGGCCATTCACATTTTGCATCTGTCTGATCGGCCCCATGCTGTAGTACTGAATTCCCCGGAATGTTCTTTCCAGAAACATTCTCAGTTTATTTCGAAATCTAAAGAGACCAATTATTTTAATTTTCGTTATTTGGATGCCTTGGAATTATCTGTCTTGGAAGTTTATTTGGAAAGAAGGTTGAATGATATCTCTAAATCGAAGTTAATATTAACGAAAAGACTTGCAGTATAACCCAGCAAACAGCGGAATTTGTTTTTTGAACCATCCAGTAGTAAATCGACCAAAATGTGTACTATGGGGCAAGGTCTATTTGTTCAAAATTCACATACAATATTTTAGCTATTTTAAACTGAACGATTCAGTTTATTGTGGATTGAATGATTCAGTTTTTTGTGACCCAATATAAATGCATGGGTGATGAGAAACAAAACTAGAAAACACGCAAAAGAAGACATAGGCGGTGTTATGAGACAATAGAGATACATGAGTGATGGGAGACAAACAAGGATAAATAGAAAATACACCAGATGATTCCTAATGCCTGTGACTTTACGCTATGCTAGTTCAGTTAGTTTTCAATTTGAATATTAAAAGTTTGGGTTTATCTGTGAGCAACATAAATAAAAAAAATGTAATTAATTTTGTTTCATATAAAAGAACTTCCATGTTCATAAAAGCACTATGGCATTTCCCTGAAGTAATCATTTACTTCAATGTGAAAATGCTGAAATGCGCATACCCTTGTTCTTTTTCTCTCGGCAATATTTCGATGATTTCAATCTCCAACCCAATTAAGTTTTGAAGGTTCCTTCATGAAAAAATGAAAATGATAGTATTAGAATGCAAAATGATAATTCTTTATTTCCAGAGTAAAAAACAAAACCATTGTAATGTGTAAATAATTTTCGCCAAATACTGATCATAAACACAGCAAAGAGTTCTGTGATGTATTACTGAAATATTCCTAGATATCTCATAGTAATCTTTTGCATGTAAATGGCAAAAATACTAAAATCCATAATTTGTCCTCTCTGGTAAACCTTAATTTTAAGGTCCAGTAAATCAGTCGACAGGGCCGCAGCCAGAGGCAATCCGAGGGCCCATATTTAATTTTCTTAATTTCCATATTTCTTATGTTTCCAACAGAGAGGGCTTCGCGTGGATACAAAGTTCTGGTTTTCAAGGGGATCTCAAAAAGTCTAACTTATATGCACATTACGAAATAAATACTAATACTCTAAAAAATAGATAAAAAAATATATTCTAAAGTTAATAAAATCTAAAATTCCTAAACCCAATTGAAATAAAGCAAATACTAGCCCTAGATATTACTTCAAAATATCTCTAGGGAGGTTGCCTGTTTCGACTCAGCCAAGAGGCCATTCCACTTTTGGCCATTGGTTATTTTCTCTAGGTATCTTGAGATCAATCTCAACGTTATGAAGTTGTAGAGAGGTGCGCATTAGGAATTTGTGCTCTGTATTTGAATTCGTGGATCTCTTTCAATTGCTACTATTTTTTCAGATAGGGGTGGGCGCCACTCCTCTCCCTGGTCAGTTTAAACCATTTACCCCAGTAAAAAAACACTGGAACTCATTTACCGACCATGAAAGGATTGACAATTGAGTTGGCTTTGGGTTTTGTAATTGAATTTTCGGCGACTGGTCCCGAACCCACGCTCTCATAGAGAATGTGGCTTCGAAACACACCACCTTAACCACATGGACACTCGACCCACTGAAAATGCTTTACTAAATTGCAATTTACATAAATAATTTACAAGCCAATACAATTTTACTATGATATCTTAATACCAGATACTTTACATGATAAGAACATTTCGACAAGAAATCTCTAACAATGTAAAGACAAAGGAATCAAGACCTGAATTTGACAATTATTTTTAACAATTTAATAGCATTCTTCAAACTCAGGTGGTCCAACAAAGGATTGCGGTTTCGAAAATTGCAATACGATTTCCGAATTTAGAGAATAGATTTCACACCTGTGAGTGCAAACAATCAAATGAAAATAAACACTCTTACCTTATAAACATCTGAGATTTTGCTCGCATCACAGAAGCGCTAGTCATCGATACACACAAAACATCGACACTTGCTTCCTCAATCCGAAAAATTATCGTAACATTTCTCTTTGCAACGTGGAAGTCATTGCTGCCAGGATTATCCCGCGCACCAACAACGAGGCTAAATGCTCTCCCTGCTTTGGACATCAGTGAGGCAGCAACAGTGATAGCTCCCGTTTTTGCGTTGAGAGAAAACAATGATTTGCTGTTCGTTGATATCATGTGGTACCGCGGTGAGCCATATTTTCCAGTGTCGTTGTCGATTGCCTAAATTGAATTAAGTACGAATGGTCAAAACAAAACAAAAAATGTGAATACAAATGAATATTAAAAATTCTTGACAGGGAAAAGTGTTAGCCCCTAAATCTTGACTTAATTGGAGTTTTAGAAAGGGACGATTATCATAGTTCAAGAGCCTGCAGAGCTGATCATCTAATGACACAGAGTTCATTAACTGGCTAAAATCCAGCTATCACAAATTGGATATTCATCCAAAGATTACTGCATTTGTTTCCTTGAGCATTTGGTAAAAAGTTATCGGCCACATAGCAGGATTTACAAAACGTCTTAAAAGAAATTTGGAAATTTTTGAGCTTGGGTTATGCATTTAGAAAGCATTACGGATAACTGAACAGCAAATTACGATTTACATTTTATTTATTTAAATTAAATTACAATTTAGAACAGCAAAGTGTTACAACATTAACCAAGAAATAAACCTATTATCAATAACGGCAATCGACAATACAGTAATAACCCAAAAATAAGAACAATAAAACCAGCAGCCTAGCATAGGTTTACAATTAGCTGAAATTTTTAGCTAAATCAGGCTACTGGCTCTTAATCAAGAATTATTAATACTGTAATTAGGCGAAATAGAAAATAAATAAATCCATGCTTTGAAAGGAAGAAAAAAAATATTGGATACATTCTGCCTTTTTTTTACTTTTGTAGCAAGTCATGTATGATACTTTTACAATAATATCAGAATTCTTTTACTCAAACTTATTAGGCTTACCCTTCATTCATGATATAAAATTGATTTAGTTGTTACACATTTAAGTATTTATATTATCAATACATTTTAATACACATTTAGAATTGTGTCTTATTAGTAATCATGCAAGTTTTCTTCAAATATTTTGAGCGAATGCATTTATATTTCCACATCTTATTATAGCAACATTTGGTAGGTCAACGTTTTTCAGAAACTGAATCAGACTGGTTCTTAATTTCGTAGGTACTTTTCAGGGAAATCGGTCCTCTGGTTATTAAATGACTGCTTCTTATTTACGGGTTATTACCGTGCCGTATTTGAAAAATATGTTTATTTATGCATCTGTCTTTGTAACGATTAAATACTTCATCAATGAAAATTTGAATATGTAAACAAAACTGTTCAAATCAAATTAATAATTTGTCATTGTGATAGAGTAAAAATATTTAATATAACATTTGCATTTTAAGGGTCCAATTCTTAGGCGTTCACTAAGGTCAACAATAATATCAATTTACTACGGAGAAATGTCATTTTTATGTGATGAACATTATTGTGTTGACGTTTTTTATCTGATTTCCCGTAAATTCGTAGCGTTCATCTCGTAAACACTGATTAACTCATCTTCTTCAGGCAGAACTACTATATTCTAATTCTATAAAGCTATTTTCACCGTATAAGGTTGTTTTGCAGTAGAAATAGCAATACTTGCATCAATTAAATACACGAAAGAACAATAAAAATAGCCCACAAAGATTATTAATCATCCTTCGCAGATATAAAGATTTACTGAATGAGAATATAACTATTGCCTCGCATCAGATAAATCGGAAAAAATGCTCTACATGGTGGACCAATAAAAGTTCACCCGTAATATGCAACCAATCTGGAAATTTTCTTTTTCTGCAGTGATATGAATTACCAAATTAATTTCTGAGGAACTACATATTTCAGTAAATACTTTTCATTTTGAGGAATTCAGTCTTAGGCTACTAGGTTTTGGTACATAGCATTAAGTTACAACGAAATAAATATGAAGTTCACAATTTTTCAATTTATGTCCCTTCACCTGGTTAAAATTCCATAGGATAATGTCAAACAGTATTTAAAATAAGCAAATTATCAAACATTTCAAAAATAATTTACTAGAAAGCAATTACAATACTTTTGGGAAAAACCAATATGCCTTAAAATCAGGCACTATTTATAACGTTTTTTTTGCATAATTAATAAAACATTTGTGTTTCCTAAAATCTATAACGGCAGAATTTAGAGAAAACATGTTGAAGATAAAAATGAAATTTATAATTTATATGATTATTCAAAACGTTTGTTTGGTCCACCCAGTATAAATGATTTTCTCTTTCGATTATATTAGTTCCAATTATTGTGTGTTTCGCTTGTTACGCTATTTTATATGTTGTACTAGTTGGTCTACATTTTCTGCGTTATATTATGTTGATATTGATTTAGCTACGCCAAATGTAAAGAAATAAAAAATATGAAGAACTAATTACCTTGACAGAAGCCACAACAGTACGAAGTCGAACATCTTGAAATAGTCTCTTAATGATCTTAGTTTCCTCAAAAACAGGTGCGTTGTCATTCTGGTCTCGGACTGTTATCACGACTGTTACATCAGTCATGCTGTAAGCAAAAGATAAACATAAAGATAGTAAATGAATGTTAGAATAAACGAATAATGTAATATACATTGCACTTCGAACAGAGTATAATATACATTGGACTAAAATAAGAGATAACCAATATTTAATAGAGTTTTATAACGCCCAAATAAAACTCATGATTTTCACAGTGTAAATAAGAAAGAAAAAACAAATCTAATTCAGCAAATGCATTAAGATGGTCAGACTTAAAAAAGTTAAGGGTTATTGCTTTAATTACGGATACTTAAGCTTCGGCAAAATCCAGTAAAAAATCCAATCGCTTGGCCACCTCTTGTCCAGAGTTGTACAAGCTAGCCTACGCATAGCCTCAAACGCCATAGCATGCGTTGCCTCGCAATTCTAAATTAGAATTTCCTATTTCTCAATTCAACTAAATATTTTCCTCAACATACCAGTCGAGTCGGCAAGGAGGCCTCCACAAAACGTCTCAACCATAATAAATATAGCAAAAATCCATTGAACAAAATCTCATAATTTGGCCACCATCTCCTAAAAACTCTCAACACCTCTTTTCATCGCTCAACATTTTGAAAGATGGCGAGCAAAAAATCCTGTGAAAAAATCCATCGTTTGCTTTACCGATCCGTCATCAGCTTTACCGATCAATAAAACAACGGTATACCCCATTGGTTTTTTTTATTTCTTGCAGAAGTTGTCAGAGAGGACATTTCATGAATTATAACCCATATCATCGAATTTTCCAAGTTGAAAAGAAAACATTCCATGATAAATTAACAAAAATGAGAATAAAGACTATAAAACCTTGTAAGAAAAGAGCCAAATTTTCGAATTTCATAAAATGAAACGTTAACAATTAAGAAAAAGGTAATTGCATAGTTGGTAAACTGACAAAAAAAAACATTTCTGTCAACAAAATTTGCAATCAGTAGATCTAGATCGCATAGTAATAAAACAAAGCATTATATAAAGCAAAAGTAACAGCACACTTTTGATGAAGATGAGAAGCACTTAAAATAGTAGGTTGGCAGGGTAAATTAATGGCGTGTCTTATTGCATATTATGTCATTAAAGGAACGATCTTTAAAACGAAAAAACTAGCAAAAATTGTTGCATTTAATACTGTTCCAAGACTACAGAATCTTTATTAAAGCAAAGAAGAAAATACTACAGAGTATATTTTAAACACCATAGAGTTTTTGTTGAAGCAAAGAACAAAGCGTTATAGAGCATATCTAAAAACTGCAGATATCTTTGTTGTATTTATTTAAAATTTATATTATATTTTAAGATATATTTTAAAATTTAGATTGGAACGAAATACATTACCAGAAAAAATACATGATGATCCGAAAATGAAATCTGAAAGCATGTAGTTTTTAAAATGCGTGTCTACCACCGACTTAACTTATCAATCAAGTGCCTATTTGAAGCACTATACAATTCAAAAAATTGTCTTTTGGTGTCCTCCTCTGCTCTGGACTACATTTAAAATATTTTGCAATTTCAGCTAAAGTTTTCTCTGTCTGTGAAAATAACAGAAAATCTCAAAATGTGACATAAACTTACCGCCTGTCTTCAAAATTCCTTGCGTTGTCAGTAGCTCTGACGAGTAATTGTATGGTGCCACCTTCCTCTCTGTCTAAGCGGACAGTAGAGCACAACCACCCTGAAGTGGAGTTGATTGTAAATTTCTTTGAAAATCCTCTTGCATCAGGGACAATACTGTATGTTACATGTCCATTCTCTTTTTCATCTTTATCAGTGGCTAGGACCTGATCACAGACAAAAATAAATTTTATTAAACTCCCACTGAAAAAAAACATAAAAATTTTCTTTAAAAATCAACAAAAATCTTCCCTCCTCTCCCATCTTTTCCTTTTCCTTCTGTCTAACTATTTTTAAAGTTCTGGTAATTGGAATAACAAAAGACAAAACAAACAAACGTTTCAAGCCCCAACAGAACAAGAACTCGGAATACTCACCCTTAAGATCTGCGTGCCCGGAGGAGAATTTTCAATCTCATAACCATAATATTTTGTGGCACCTTCAGTCTTTAATATAAATTCAGGGCTGTTGTCATTTTCATCCATGATACCAATGGTTACGTGAGCTGACGTAGGGGGTTTGTCTTCCTGTCTTGCTATAACCTGTGGTAAGTCAAATATATGTATTTATATATCAACTAAGATAACAGAAGAGGTAGAAAAGGCAAATTCCATGGAAGACTGCATAATTCCTCGTGTTTTTCTTTGCTTCTTTGATATAATCAACAACACTTCACTTCAACTTAAAACTCTTAACACTACATGCCCAATCCCAGGACCTAATTAAATTCCACACCGTAGTACGATTCAGTTCAGTTCAAATCAATTAATTTCATACATAAATACAGATATAAAATACAGCACTAGATAAACTAACGGGAAGAGAGCCCCCATCATAAAATTCTAAATGATGTAATGTGTATAGTGTGTATAGCAATAACGTATAATATAATACTGTGTATATTGCAACGGAAGTAAAAACGTACATGACAGTTGAGTAAATAAGGATTGATCGGATTCTCTATTGTAATAAATAAATAGTATATATCCTTGTCAGCGTTTGAAACGATTCGTGAAAAAAGCCACGAAACCGAGCAGATTGACTCGGACATCTTTTCTGCCGATCTACAAGCATTTACAAACAAACTATTGTAATTTTTACAAGCAATAATATTAATAAAAATGGCGAGAACGACTGGAAATAAGATGGGGGAAAGGTACACCCTAATTTATAGGTACGGGTATGCTTCGCCGATAATGATGGGTTTGATGGCAGTAAATTATCTAAACGTGGGTATGATTTTCAGAAAAATGCCTTAATCTTAGGTTAGATATTAAACATTGTCGGTGTTGGGTGGTTTGGAATGAAACATATAATTATTGTTGCGTATATACGAAAATTTGGGCATTAAAGATGGGTGGGTTTATAACATCTCAGCGACACACTTCCGTCCGACCGTAGGACGGGTACTCCACCCGGGGGAAATAATCACATGAAATAATGGCGTAATGTAACGTCTACTCTCGCAAAACTGGATTCCAGTGATTTCTCAAACAAAATGTGATAACGAAGGCCTATCGTTCGCTTCTATACCATAGTTGTTCTCGCGACTATGTTGAAACGTGATAATTACCTTGGTATAAATGCAGTGTATCTAATTAGAATGATAAAAATATAATTACTTACCCTAAAGTTGTAAAGCGATTTTACTTCGCGGTCAATAGATGCGTTTACAAAAATCAATCCATCGTCGTTGATTCCAAAAGTTCCATCATCCATCCAAATTTCGTAGGTAATCGGACTCTTCTTCCCATCCTGAAAGTAAACCTGTATCCTTAAAAGTATCCTTTAAAGTAAACCCGTATGGCTTAAGGATGGCTATTTGGCAACAATTTTACTTTAAAGCTTAAACTCAAAATGAGTATAGAGTAGTGTCGCTCTGAATGGATGATCACCCGAATAGATAACCCACCCTAAAGGTAAACTCCTATCCTTAAACAATATGGCCTAAGGATTGCTATTGGCAACAACTTTTCTTTCAAGCTTAAACTCAAAAAGAGCATAGAGCTGTGCCGCTCTGAAAGGATCATCGTCCTGAATGGATCACCTTTTTGTTTACCATATTCTCATGACGCTCTTGAAACAAATGAACTCATAAAGCGTGCACTATATTGAAGCTATATTATAAAATTTTCACAAATTAAAAAATATTATTGTAAACAAGTAAGGGGTTTATAAAGAGGAAGGTCAATTCAGAGCGACAACTCTCTATCTCAATCAAAAAATTATTAATTTGAGTTCATTGTCTAGTATCTCGACTTGGAAAAAATTTGTATCTCATTGGTACTGACTTCTAGATATGAAAAATAAAATTATTATATGAGAGCCTGGCCTCCAATGGGCTCCGCCCCCTTCCAAATGTTACCAATTAGCCCTTTCACGCCCGGTTTTATTTCTTCAAAACAGGAAATTAAAATAAAGTTCTGCCAGCATTTACCTCCTGAAAATATGACGTCATTCGTTGTTTGTCAATCAATGGGCCTTTAAATTAAAATTTTACGGCAACTCAAAGTTCATTACAAAATAATTGTGGCACAAATATTCAACAAACAATCTAGAGAAACATTACCTCTGCATCAGCGTCAGTTGCAGAAACTGTCAAAGCCGAAGCTCCAATATTCAAATTTTCCATTACGTGAGCTAAATAAGCAGGAAGGGTAAACTTTGGGCCGTTATCATTGATGTCATCAACATATACGATCAGAAGTGCCAGCACATTCGGATGAGTTGTTGATTTTGCCTGAAAACACAAGTTAGTGAATAATTTTAGATAATTTCGACTTCCATTCCCATTTTGGCTATTCCACATTGGCTGTTCCAATTGATATAACGTCAAAAGAAAATTGCTATTGAATATCGGACGACAGAAAATCTGTCTTTCTTCGCTGAGCTGAAGTTCGAAATCCGTGAGGCTGCAAGTCTTGCATTGTGCTTAAAATGCCTCATGAAAGGCAAAGTTTTAGCTTAGAATATTATCCATTCATCTGCGATTACGTTTACCTGTCCACAATTGGAAATTAAAGTTGCCACATTTTTTACAGGTTTATTCACTTTTTCACAAATTTTAAATTGAATTGTTTGTCATGTCGTGCTGGTACTTGTACTTGCAGTTGTTTTGAATCTAAACGTCGATAATTTGAGAAATATTTCAGATTTATACACTCACATATTTTGAGCTACAGCCCTGCAAACGGAACTACTTTTTGTGGTCACCCAGTATTCATGATAATTCTGATTTTAATAAAATTATACCCAACTAATACCCATCATAAAAAATGTTGCAATAAAACCACAATGAACTTACGTATATTTCAATAACATATTTAGATTTTACTTCACGATCCACTTTTCCATTTGCTGTTACAACACCAGACCTTGGGTCAATTGTGAATATTCTCTCTGGATCATTATCTGCAGAGAAAACAGTTATGGACACTTCAACAAAATCTCTCAAAATTATGCAATATGCAATTTTACTCCAAACATCCCACGGACCAAAATTTTTTAGACTTACAGTAAAAACCCTCATATGAGAACCAACATTTTTCAAAAATTCTCGGTTCTTAATTAAAGGGTATTTTTGGCGAATTCAGGGCTACTGGTTCTTAATCAGGTTCTTAATAATAAGTAAATGTTATAATTCAATCAATGATTATCTATTAAGATAAGCTTAAGATAAATAAGTGTATACATTCGATACTATTGTTGATCATAATCATGCAATTTTTAAATACTTTATGTTAAATTATCAAGTATGAATCCATGAAATTTAATAGTCATAAAACAAGCAAATGCAGAAAAGACTTTTACAAAGAAATTTTGGGTTATATGCTATCCGATTTTGTGTTATTTGTTAATGAGAACTGGAGAGCCCTTTACTTAAGAACCTCCAAATTTAGAATAAGTCAATTTGATTTTTATTTGTATGAGCCTTTTTTGAATAAATTGTGTCTAGGTTCTTGAATGACTGGTTCTTAAACACGGATTTTTACTGTACCATATAAAAAAATTGTAAAAATTGAATCATTTACGAATTGTATATCAAGCTGTAATTACTGCAGAAACCTGGATAAAACAACTTACGAATACGAAAGCGCCAGGCGGAAATTTTGAATCACATTTGACAAAATTAACTTAGAAGAGTAAATGTAACTGGGATAATCTGTAAATGTTACAAATGTCAAATTCTTGTAGTTATTTACTCAACTCACTCTTCGTCTATTCTCTAGCTATGCCTTCTAATAGTGTCGAATATTAATCTTGGCCAAGCTGGTACTCAAAAATACATGCTCTTTTATGCCGGTTTCTACTGCAATTAAGTTAAGTTTTACCCACAGAATTAGGTTTTCCAAAAATGCGTTTGCAATTGACAGAAAATAAATAAATATTTTGCGATTTCATGGAACTTTCATTTCAAACAATTTGAATGATTCATAGATAAGCCAAGCTCATTCACAGGGCTAATTTCATCGACAATAAATACCCCTGGTACCTGGTACCTACCTCAATTTCTTGGCGGCTTTACGATAATTTTAATTGATGTGAAATCAGCAAAACTACATTTTCTTTATTCGAATCCCACTTTCGTCATTAGTATTCGTGATTCGAATTCCGCTTTGTTGTTTTGAATCTCTAGCGATTCAGTCGGTCAGTCGGATGTTAACAGGAGATCTTATTGTTTTGCATAAACCAATGAACACGCAGAAAAGCAAGGTAGGCATCAGGGGTATTTCGTTAAATATTCCGGGGCACGAGAAAGGTTGTAGATAAGGATTGTTGATCACATTGTAAACAAGATTTAGAAACATCTGTATATTTTTGGGGTGCACAAACGCACCCCATGTAGACGGGATGACAAAATTAATTTAAGTGTAAAAACATTTCGCTGACCTTGATTTAAAGAAAACGTGACAGGAGCATTAAGACCACGATCAATGTCGAATGCACGGACTCTGTTCACATAGACGTTCTGAAAATTCAAAAAGGCATGGATAAATAAACGTTAAAAAGACAAATTTTAATGTATTAAACCTCTATAAATATCTGCAATACTTTTATAACCAGAATCATACCGTTATACGTAAGACAGCTGATTTCATAGCGTTCAGGTCCGAACGGCTTTAGTCATCAAACTTCTCATATGGAAATTTAATACTCAGATTTTACTTCAAGCAAAAAAAATTCAAGTAATTTTATAATTTTCAAAAGCACCATGAAATATTCCAATAACAAAGATAGTGCCAGAAATCAATAATTTAAAATATTTCAAATTAAGTTAAATTAAATTTTTAAACCAAAATTCAGATGAAATATTTTTAAAATTTCATTAAAATTTGTGCATCGTCGAGTTTTGACTTTTGCGAGATACTACCGGGTGTCCTAAAATTAAGGTAACAACTTTGATCAAGGCTAGCGCTGTGAGGTTAACTCAAATTTAGTCGAAACTATTTTTTTTATATTTCTCGGAAGTCAACTTAAAAATTGATACCTAGTTTGTTATTATTTGTGCACTGAGAGTCGAGATATTAATTCTGAAATTTCAAATTTTCATCCAGCCCAAAACCAGAGGTCTAGATTTTTGTCTAAACTGCGTCTTAGGATCTTGTAACTCATAGCGTTTTACGAAATGAAATTAATATTGCTTGGAAACATGCTATAAAGAAATCGGAAAACTGAAAATTAAATTATGGATGCAGCCACTATGAAATGCTTTCTCTATGTTCGGAATTTTACCAAAAATCTATAGAAAATGAAACAGCAATGTAAGTTTTCAAAAACAGTTAGTCATGGACGTATTTTCAAGATTTGTTATTGAATCCTTGTTCAGAACTGTTTTGAAAAACAAAGTATGTTGTTTACAAAACCGTCCTGATACAGAAAATCCTACAACACGATTCTTTAAGAGCGTTGGCCAAAATTAAAACCTCTGGTTTTGAGTGGGAGGCAAGTTTGAAATTTAAATGTTACTATATCAATTCTCAAAAGATAAATATCAACAAACCAGAATTTTATTTTTAAGTTGACTATAGGGGATTACATAAACAAAATGTTTCGATAGATTTGAGCGATAATCTCAGCACTAGCCTTAACCAAACGTGTTACCTTATTTTTGGAACACCCGGTATTTTGTTGAACAATCTCTCAACCAATGTATTCGGAATACATTTTCATGCTTTAATATCAAGTCCCTTCTAACAATTGTCTTCATTTTAAAATTCATTTTCGCCTTCTCCTGGATTCCTTATGATGTTTATCTAAACTACTACTACAATTCAGCAACATCTTGTCTCCTTGTTGTTGTAGGCGCCTTTGAGTGGCAGCATTTTTAGGAGCTCAAGAATTTTCACAACGTTTCACAAGATTTTAATGGTTTTATTTGTTAGTACTGATTGGAAACTTGTACCAGCATAACAGTGAGTGTATGGAAGTTATCAAGATCTCAGTTATATGGAAATTGGCTGATCATTTGTCAGGTTTTCACTGGACTTTGGATGGGTCTAGCAGGGGCCTAACACAACAAGGCATAGCGTCACCAACATCAGCGTGCTTCAGACACCTCTCAAGTAAAGCCTATTGTTCTTCTACTATTAAATTAAAAAGGAATGGTGAAGTATTCAATCCACAAAGGGATTGCATTGCAAACAATTTTAGGCAAAATGGATCTCTAGAGTATAATGGCATTCGTCGTGGCAGTCGAGGTGGGCAACAAGAAAAAAACAAAATATAGGGCATTCAAACAATATCGCCATTTCTTCGGGGGAGGAGAGATGTAACAATGTATCCAAATATATCTCAGTAGGGAATCAATCCTGCAAATTTGGTATACATTCCTCGGGCTCCCATCAAAGGAAATATATTTACTCTGGCTAATGTAAACACAAGATCTCTTTGAAACAAAGTTTCGCCATTTGTGGATTTTGTGATTAATTCCAAACTAGACATATGTTTTGTTACAGAGACCTGGCTCAATTATAAATAATAAAATAAAAAGGCATTTATATTGCGCCATTTATCCACACGGCTCAAAGGCGCAATTACCAGGATAATGTTGTTAGAAATGGAATTACTCCAGATGGATACATGTTCAATGACCACCATAGAAGTGGTCAAACAGGTGTTGGCACGGGAGTTCTGTGAAGATCAAGTCTAGGCCTACAGAAAATCTCAGGTGGCCAAAAAACATCTTTTGAATACTCGGAATACTGTGTTAAACTTGTTAACCGTAAATGTCATCTCCATGCGATGTATAGACCTCCATATTTAGAAAGACATCCTATCAATATCAGTGTTTTCTTTGAGGAGTTTGCGGATCATTTGCAAAGTGTTGTTGTTTCAGTGGATCCAATTATTATATCTGGAGATTTCAACATTTATATAGATGTACTTGATGATCCTTATACAGTGAAATTCCTCAACATTCTAGAATGTATGGGACTCAAGAATTGTGATTTTATTCCAACCCATGAGTCAGGTCATGCTCTGAACCTATTTATTACAAGGAAAGATTGTGATCTTTCACAATGGATTGCCAGTTGCAGAGTATTATATATCAGACCGTTTCTTCGTACTATGTGAGTTATTAGTCTGTGAACCTAACCTAGATGTCCAGCATATAAGATATCGCATATATAAGTTTATAGAGCTAAATTCATTCAATCATCTGACCTAGATGAATTAGTTTCATGTTATTATGATACATTATCAAGATTAATTGATAGACATGCTCCTGTGAAATCAAAAAGAATCGTTGTCAGGCCTAAACAACCTTGGTACAATGAAAATCTTGATACCATAAAGAGAGGACGAAGAAAATGCGAATGGAAATCGCTTAAGACAAGGCCTGAACCTGCCTTCTGGCCTTCAAGCAGGCATAGAATAAATTTACAAATGGTCTTAAATCTCAAAGGTGTAAATATCTATCTGATTTTGCTGGGGATCAAAAGAAGCTGTTTAAGTCGTCGCCTTCTTAACAGGCGATAAAAAGTGTCGTCCGCTACCAGATCACCAAGATCCTCATCCTAATGATTTTGGACAGTTCTTTGTGCATAAAATTGAGACTATACAAGAAAGAATCGATGTAATCTGTGAAAATTAATCACATAATTCGGTTGAAGAGATGAATAGAAAGAATCTTAACGTTGCATTTTCTGAATTTAACTTACTGGCTGAGGATAAGGTCAAGAAAATAATCACAAAGTCTGCTACCAAGAGTTTTAATTTTGGATCCTGTGCCTATCTGGTTGCTTAAGAAATGTCTAGACTTATTGCTTCCTATCATATCAATAATTATCAACATGTCTCTTCGTTTTGGATACTTCCCTACTGCCAGGAAATGTGCTCTGGTTATACCCCTGCTTAAGAAATTTAGACTTGACCTTATTTTCAAGAATTTCCGACCTGTCAGTAATTTGCCTTATTTGTCAAAACTCACAGAAAGTGCTGTTGTCACTCAACTGAGAGACGACAATGAGTCCGATGGATTGATACCAGTTCATGCTTCGTCATATAGAAAATATCACAGCACAGAAACAGCTCTACTTAAAGTTCAGTCTGATATGTTTGAGAGTATGGATAGTCAAAATGTTACTTTGCTTGTGCTGCTTGACCTAAGTGCTGCTTTTGACACTGTTTCACATAACGTCTTATTTGCAGCACTAGAAGGTCAGTTTGGAATATCTGGAAATGTGCTTAAATGGTTCAAATCTCACCTGGATGCTCGACAACAAAAAGTTCTTGTTGAAAATGTTTGCTCTGAACCAAAGCATTCGGCCTGTGGGGTACCCCAAGGCAGCTTCACAGGACCCATACTCTTTGCTGTGTACATTAGTGCTCTCTACGATTTGATTAGCAAACATCTTTCTGTGGTCCATGGATGCGTTAATGATCATCAGTTAGACATATCATTTAGGTTTGACACTAAATCTATTACAAACAGTGTTGTTGCAATGGAGGTCTGTGTTAATGATATTAGACGTTGGATGCTCACCAACCGTCTTATGATTAATGATGGAAAGACAGAAATAATGTTAATTGGTACTCCACAGCAGCTAGCAAAGATGACTCTTGATGGAATTAAAGTTGGAGGTGAGAACATTGTACCAGCTACTGTGCATTGGTTTGTTACAAGCAATTTAGATTACTGCAACTCCATAGATTATTGCAACTCCTTAGATAATGGCATGCCTCAGTACCATTTAAATAAATTATAACTAATACAGAATGCTGCTGCACGTGTGGTTATGCTGGTTCCTAAATTTGAACATATTACACCTGTTATGATTACATTGGTTGCCTGTGAAATATCGAATCATATACAAAATTCTTTTGCTGACATTCAAGTGTTCAACAGGAGAGGCGCCAACCTATTTGTAAGAGATGATTAGATGGCACATATCTAGGAGGACACTAAGGTCTAGTAGTAAGTTGCGGCTAGATGTTCCTCAGTGCAAATGTAAGACTCTGGGTGCTCGTTCTTTCAGATATGCAGGACCCATTTTGTGGAATGATTTACCATTAGAAGTTAGGAGTGCAAAGGACATAAACAGTTTCAAATCATTGCTTAAAACATCCTTTTATAGAATAGCTTATACTTTTAATTTTTAGATATTCCTACATTTGTACAGTCCCTAGAATATGGTATATACTATACTTGAGGACTTTAATAAATAACTATAACTATAACTATAATTATAACTAGAACTAGAACTATAACTACTGTTCTCTATAATTTTCAATTCAACAATAAATGTAGTTATTCTTGGTTGAATAACATGAATGAAAAAAATAGCTAAACTGAAGATACAATATCTATAATAGTGTTAAAACAAAAAATACATAATTTCTCACCTTTAATTCGCCTTCTCTGATGTGTGATGTGAAGTTCGAAGCTGTAAATTCTGCCCCATTATCGTCAAAGTCTTTCACGTTCACGATGAGAGTAGTATATGTGACGTGGCGGATTCGCGCTCTTGGCCGTGCATCCTGCAGAGATAGAAACGTTTATGAACCATGAAACAGAACAAATAATAAATTTACAGCAGTCATGTTTCAAAGCCTGGTTTCTATGAAGCAATAGCAGCTGAAACAATATCAGCAACGGTGGTGTAACTGTTTTAGTTCAGAAACCGGGAGAATAAAAAAAGTTTAAGGGTTTGATTAGCTGTAAATTAGAACTCAAATAAAATCACAAACAATTTTTAAAGAATTTTCCTGATTTCAAAAGAATTCAGAAATAGCCAATAGAATTAAAGTATTCTTTAAGAATCTTTAAACCTAAATGATTATCGGCTCGCGCCCGCTCATCCTACATAAAAAAATATCGAATATAGTATCAATCAAAAGCTGGCTATTTTATCTGACCATTTTAAATTATAATTATTTTAGTGATGTTACCCCCTAAAATATTAACTTCAGATTTGGGAGCTTTTTATTCAATTGAGCTGCCAAGCTCATTTTGGCCCCAATAGCAGCCCAATTCTCGTTGATCAATGATATGTATCACAGTTCTAACAGAATAATATTTGCAAATTTAATCAACCACCACCTCTATTTTTTTTCAAAAATTTGCTTCACATCAAATAACGGGGGTTAGCAGAAAGATTCGCTGAAGTGGCAGCTTGATTGAATATACCCGGAGGGTGTCCCAAAAAAGGTAACAGCTTTGATCAAGGCAAATTTCACTCAAACGTTTCACCCAAATTTACTCGAAACATTTAAAAAAATAGTTCTTAGTAATTAGCTACAAAATCGATACCTAGTTTGTTATTATTTGTGCATGGAAAGTCGAGATATTTATTCTGAAAGTTCAAATTTGCCTCAAACAAGAGGTCTAGATTTTGGTCCAAACTGCGTCTCTTGATCTCTTTCAACATAACCTTTCACGAAATGAATTTAATGGTGCTTGGAAACCTACTCAGAAAAAAACTCCCGGTCCTTCCTCTTGATGTGAACAAACCTCGTGATTCCTTTTGCCTTTGCCTGGAATTACAGAGAGTTAGCAGCTCTCCTCAAACTTTAGCTGCAAGTATGACCTTGGTGGGATTCCAAGCCACGACCTTGCGATTGTGAGTCCAGCGCCTTAAAAACTAGGCCATGCTTGCTGGATACTATGAAGTGCTTTCTATTTTATCAGCATTTTCACCAAAAATCTACTGATTTCCAAGATTACTTTTAGAATCATTATTCAGAAGTGTTTTCAAAAACAAACTATGTTTTCTGGAACACCACCGTGTTTCAGAAAATCCTACAAGACGACCCTGCAAGTGCGTAGGCCAAAATCCAAACCTCTAGTTTTGGGTGGGGGGTAAATGTTTTTCTTAAAATGTTACTATCTGAATTCTCAAACAACCAATATCATCGAACCAGATTTTTATTTTTAAGTTAGCTATCGAGGATTACCTAAGAAGTCCTTTTTTGACGGATTTGAGTAATTTTCTCAGCACTAGCCTTGATGAAACCTATTACCATTTTTTTAGGAAACCCGATAGTATGTTGAATCAAAAGAATATCTGCAATCAATGAACTGTTTAACTTTTAGCAAACATAATGGTTTAGGCAGGCACGATTTCTTGATTTCATGGCACAATCACTGAAATTAGATCTAAAATATTCGCTTTTGTATAAAAATATGACTTAAATTTCATTTTTTATTGAGGGAATGAAAATAGCTGAAATGGTGAATTAAATGTGTAAAACTTATTCTGTTATAATTGTGATAGATATCGATACATATCCATGATTAGCAAGAATTGGGCTACAATTGTGGCCAGAATGAGCTTGGCAGCTCACCTGAAAAAAAGCTCCCATATTTGAAGTCACTCTACAAAAACATCTCTACAATCATAATAATTGAAAATAATCAGATAAAGCTCAACGCCATCTTTTGATGATTGATAGCAAATTCGATATAACTTGACGTAAGAGGAGCGAGCGCGCACCGATAGTCATTTAGGTGTCAAGATCCTTAAAACGTACCTTTCTATTGCTCTAAGTAATAATTGAGTTTAAAACGCAATTCTTTATTTCAGCGACCAAATGTTAACCGTTTGAAAAGGCAGGAGATAATTTTGCAAAACAGAAGATTGCGGTTTCAAATATTACAATACGATTTGCGATATAACAGAATTGATTTCATACTTCGAGCAATGAATATTTCGATTTCATACTTCAAGTCATTCAGAATATCACGTTGTCAGTGAATGTCCATAATTGGAGGCCACAATAGAAAACACCCCCTAATGCCCCTGAGAGAGGAAGGAATAAAAAGACCCCAGGTTGAGTAGGGTTAAGCAAGATAGCACACTTACCTCAACAGAGATGTTCAAGACGTAATGTTGAACCTGCTCGTAGTCAAGACTTTTTCTTGTTGTTATGTGACCACCGTAATTGTCAATCTTGAAAACATTGCCCTGTGCCAAAAAAAAACACTGATATAACAGAGAATAATAACTACTCTGTAAGAAACTAAAATTATAATTTCTCATTTAAATTTTGCATCGTTGTCATTCAAGAGACCATCGCGACATTCAAGTCTTTTGTTAAACTTGTTAAAAAAAACACCGTAAAGGAGACGAACTGGCAAGCACTAGAAAAATAACTTTAAACTTAAAGCACTTTGTCAAGCTCTAAATGTGTAAGTAGCTGAACATTTCAAATTGCACAGCAGTAGTTGAACAGTAGTTGTTGAACAGTAGTTGTTGTTGAACAGTAGTTGAACAGTAGTTGAACATTGAAATTGCACAGCAGAACTAAAATGTTGACCCGGCGTGGCGGAGTTTCCATTTATTTTGAGAATAACTATCGTTTCAACAGAACCTGTGGCCGATTTTCTAGCAATGGATTTCCCGGTCTATGTTAATACTATAGCAACATAATGGGATATCGTTTATAGTAATCGTTTGCCTTTTCTTTGCCTAAGAAATAGCTTTTGCACTTTTGTTTCTTGATTTGGATTCTGTATACACAGTTTTGTCTGAGAGCCAATTTCCGAATTTCTACCTAAACATTTTAACAAAATTATGTCGTTGTAAAGATTTGAAATTTGTAAGAGCTTTAACCGTGAAAATGATGTTAGGATAAAATCTTGACCTTATTAAAATTTTGCGGTCAGATCCCTTATAAACTTGAAATCTTTGTATTGCTGTAACTTTGACAAACAAATATGTATAAATGTAAAAATGGCTCTGATACTAAACTGTGCTTGCAGAATCTGATTCAAGAATCAAAAATTCAATATCTCAAAAATTTGACAAATCTCCATGACCGCAGATTTATCTTGAAAAGGTGGATTATATATCTGGAAATCTTTACGAAAAAGAAATCTTAAAATTTGCAGAAAAAATTAATTTCTCTTGTACACAATTTTATTTATAAGCAACTTAGGATTTTGGGCAGTACAGAAGTAGCTTAATTTGCAGCCAAAATATTTGAAACTCAAATTGCTAATCGTTGCTTAGATGTTTAATAATGGGCTTAAATAATAATTTAAAACAGCACTGGACAAATTGAAAATAGTATAATTGAAAATGGTTTTAAGTAATCCCTTTCACGCCCACAGTGTCCTACTATAAGAGCTTGATCCAATTTTATTGACTAAAGATTACTTCCTTGTCTTTAGAAAGTTTCCTACTTCCCCAGGCGACAGTAGCAACTTGAATAGAAGGAGGGGGTGACCTGGGAAATCTTAAGCTGACCCAGAAATTTAATGAAATGAGAATACAAACCCATACATATAATAGTATAGTGCAAGTTGTAATGCAATTTTGCTGTTAACATTTCTATGATATTTCTTAAATATTTTACTCAAAAATATAAGATTTCAAACTTTTAGACCAAAAATATATTTTTGATGAAACATGTTTTAGGCCCAAAATTATATTATCAAATCAAAAATCCAAGACTAAAAAATAAAGGACACGCCCCCTACCCACATCAGGTGGTACTGCCCCGTGGGCTTACTTATATCTCCTCTCAGAAGTGGAGTTGCATAATCTTTAGGCGAACTTCAATACAGTTGCTTGTAACAAAAATATCGTATATTTCCTTGGATTTTAGTTTTCTTTTTAGTTTAAATTATATTTTGTGTTTCAATTAAATTCCAAGCACTCATTCGCAGATAGTGAGATGAAATAAAACCATTTACAAAACAATGTTCTACATTGATTGGAATTGGATTCATCAGGGCAGAAATTAGCGTAAAAGGATTATCCCATCGTAATATGGTTTGAGGAAATCAAAAGCCCAAAGATGATCTCAGTCTGAGAAAAGTATAGAAATTATAAGGATACAAAAAGAAAGCATGATCAAAAAACCTCAAACCGCATTTATCAATCGACTCGGAATTGTCTGAGAATTGACATAGTCAAGTAAAAAACCAACAATTCAAGCCAAACAATCAAAGAAACAAGCAAACATTTTGTGAGTCATGGGAAAGAAAGGAGCATTTATTTAGAAATATATTTGTCTTTAAATTGTGGTATTTTCGTTCTACATAATACATTAATATCTCTATGGGAAGTTTATAACCCTTAAACATAGGGTTCAAGGTAACACAATAGAATAAAACAATAGGACAAACTGACAAAAAAATTTCTTGCGAGAAAATAATTTTTTATGACCAATAGTCACACTGAAGAAATGAAGAAATAAATTTATCGCAAAATTTAAAAAAATTAGGTATAAAATACCAATTGCATTTAATTCCTATTTGCAAAAACGTTTCTGCTGCTTCTGCAAACAGTTTTCAGCAGCAGGGACTCTAATTGGAAAGATTTAGTCGTCTGAAGTTCGTCTTTTTTCTGTACAAAAAATTTAAAAAAGCTGAAATCAAATGGTTTTCCGCATATCTGTAGAGTAAAGGATTGACGTTTTTCTTTTACTTACCCAGTATATTGTGAAATATTTATAATAGCAAGGAACTTACAATGTTTCCATCAACAATGTTGTAAATCAATTCTTGTATCTGGTCCGCATCTGATGCTGTCACTCGAAATATGAAGCTGTCAATGTCAGTAGCCTGACAAAAAACGATTTTATTGTTATTGATAAAAGAGATAAAAACAATGAAGAAACTTTGGGAGCTTGAGGGGGCATGATTCTCGGGGGCATTTTGCCTGTTGTTTTTACATTGGTCTTTCCAAAGCCACTATGTAGTATATTCAGAAGATCACAGCATCAAAAGAATCCTCTATTTTTGGTTCAATCGAGTATAACTCAGTAATTTTTAGGTAGATTTTGGCAAACAAAATATCAAACTATAAATTGAAGCTTTTCATTAATATTTCCAGCAAAAACAGAACTATCGCAACTGAAAATACTCAACAGCAGCTTTACGAGCGTGGAGACATGTTTTGGGACATCAGGTTTATTGTAAATTTCAAAGTTCCAGTAAAGCAGAATATCACTTACCTCGCTAATATTCGCTACATAAGGTGTCCCAGTAAAAATTGGAGGGTTGTCGTTGATATCAATGACATGGACGCTTACACGAATCCTCGCCTACAGAATAATAAAAACAAACTATGTTCAGCACAGAAACATTCAATTCAAAATTCAAAATATCAGTCGACGTGAAAGGGGCATCCATAAGCACGTACGCACTAATTTACCTATTTTACCCCCTCCCCCTTTTACACAAAAAGGCAATTGAAAACCGCTGACAACAACAATACGTGTACGCTTTTGGTAGATCAAATGAAAAAGTTAATTTAAAAACTTGAGGAATATATACAAAGTGTGTCAGAAGTATGAGCAAAATCATCCATAAGAATTGAAACACTTGAATCTTTCAAAATGAAATGATGGAAACTAGCAATACCATGATTTATTTATTCATCGTAACAACTGATACCATGCATCAAAACCAGGTCGTTTTTAAACCGGCAAAACTACATTGTTTCAATGTGCTTGTGAAATATTTGACATTGCTACAATTAATTTAGCCCATTTTGCACATCTTTGCGTAAAAATTAGCTTTATTGGTTAACACACTTGAATTTTATTAATTTTTCAAACTTCGGAACATTTTTCGGGTCACCTTGTATGTTAAGTTATTTACCTTTGGGGAGATATACTTCAGTTATTTTATAATTAATTTTCTGCCATTAGTCCAAATATTACAAAAGTTTTAAAAATTGCAGTGAATTGTAATTCTCAAAGTTGTTTGGAAAAACAACTATGCCTGTGCGCAACATATCACGGTCAAATAGAATTGATATTAAATGATTCTGACCTTTTTCTGAGGCTCAACGTCATCGTGAGCATACACGAAGAAGGTAATGATACCCTGAAACGGAAAAAATCAAAGGGTAAGCCATGCTGGGGAAAAACGTGAAGGTCACCAAAATGGCGTAGAAAATATCAACTCCTAAAGCCATAATTAAACAAACTTTCATTGTTCCCTTAAAAAATCCAAACAAAACGTCCTTTCCGTTATAGCCAAAAGAAACATTTATCCACTTATTAAACACTCGGCTCGTTTTGTTGGTATTTCGTGCCAAATTAAGACCATTTGTCACTTGAAACCTGATAACATGATAACCAAAATTGCAACATAATTCTGCAAAAACGTATTCAACTAGCTCATATGTTATTAAATTCTTAACTCAAATTGCACAATTCTATTGTGTGATCCAAAAAAGAGTTTCCCTCTTTGATAGGTTCTTTATATATTATATTTATAAGTATTTACCCTCTGAGTTACAGGATTGATCGATTGAGGCGATTCAAACATTGTTTCAAAGCTGAAACATAAACTGAGATATTTCCTATTTTGGAGGTAATTGCAAAATGTACGATTGTAAAATTTACGAACAAGAAAACAAAAAATGGTCATACGGCAACCATGTCTTTATTTTAAGCACTTGAACATAAGCAAATAGATAATGCTTTTGTTGGCTTGGGGAAAAGTGTGGGCTTGGGAATTGTAAAAAATCTTCCTATTTTTATCAGGATTAAATTGCCACCTTTCATAAAATCCCCAGATTTAAATTATTTTGAGTATCGGAAAAATTCCAAAAAAATAGATCCAAAATAATATTTCAAACCTTCAAACAATGTTTGAATAGCTTCAGTATCATTTTCAACACATTTTAAATACCGGAAAAATCCCAAACAAATAGGAAATATCCAAGATGATATTTCAGCTTTGAAACGATCTTTGAGTCGCTTCAATATCATATTCAACAAATTTTTAATATCGAAAAAAACCCCAACAAATAAGAAATATCAAAGATGATATTTCAGCTTTGGAACGATGTTTGAATCGCTTCAATATCATTTTCAACATGTTTTTAATATCAGAAAATCCCCAAAAGATAGCAAATATCCAAGATACTACTTCAGCTTTGAAACAATGTTTGAATCGCTTCTATCGGTCAATCGCCTGATTTTATAAGATTTGTCAAAAAGGAAACTCTTTCTGGGTCACTTGTTAGAGTCGGCAATAAATTATTTTGGCTTCTAAAGTCCCCATTTTTTACAATGTCACACATTACAGTTACTTACAATCTTTTCTCTGTCAAGGACTTTGTTAAGTATAAGTTCGCCAGTGTCTTTGTTGATTTTGAATTTGTCGCTGCCGTCTGGTCCTAGTTCGTACATAACATTGTCATTGTCAGGATCTGAAGCACGAATTATTGTAATCGTTGAACCTAGAAAGAGTAGTGACTTGTAGATGCAAATCTTGTAAATTTCTGGAACTGTTGTGGGAAACTATCGAGGTTGAAACAAATAATCTAGTTTTTAATTATGACGAATATTATTAGAAAGCTAGCATTTGCAAACAAATAAATTCGAATGTGTCGAAAGTCAGAAAAACGTCCGGGTAGAGCCTGAAAAGAACTCATTTCCAAAACAAATAAAACCTTTTTTTAAATCTCTTTAAACAAACTACTATTAGCAAACAACAAGATTTATAAAGTACGTGCTATCAATAACGGAAAGAATTTATTGCCAGATAATTTCCAATTCGACTAAGTATAAGTCTCACCGGCGCGGTAATAAAAGAAACCGGTATAAAAATAAGCAATGGAGAAATAAAGAAACCGGTAAAGAATCCTACAGTAGGTATTCAGAATAAACCTGGCGTGGAATTTTACCAGGATGATTTCACAAGTACAGTTTCTTCTTTGCGGGACAGACTGTTTAGCGTCTAATAACAGTATTCAAAATACTACATATGTAGAATATTACTACATAACTACCATAACATACTACATAATTCAAAATACTACATATGTAGAATAATAATTTCCAATTCGACCAAGTATAAGTCTCACCGGCGCGGTAATAAAAGAAACCGGTAGTCAGGATACTATTGAATACAGCATTCAAAACATTACACACGTCAGAGATACAAAGAGGAGTGTTAATTACATCCCCAAAATTGCATTGAAGGAACTATACTTTCTCAAGTCTGAACAGTGAAGTGAGATAAACAAAGTTTGATAAGTCCTACAAATTAATGACGTGTACGTGTATTTTGGCAACTTTATACTATATCTTGGGCATCGGTGTTTGAACAGGTGGAGTAAAACGTCTTACAGCTGCTGCTGAAGTAACATCAGCTGACTTTTGCGTTGCTATCGCTAGCGATATCTTTTGTTGCTAATCAGTCAATAATTTCCACAGCTTTTTATTAAATAGCTTCGCTTGATTTTCTTGTTCTCTAGCGTTTGTAACAACAATTGATAATATTTCATTTTTCATTTTATTCTATTTCATACAGTCCACGCCAATAAGATACTATACCGCAAGAAATTAGAGTGTGGTTGAATTTTCCTGAGTAAAATTAACGAAAACTACAGCAACAACCCATGATATTATCGCCAAATTTTAGTAATATTATTGTAAAATTATCGCCATAATATCGTTAAATTATTCTCATTTCATCGTCATAATATAGCAAAATTATTGTCATATGGTCGTCATAATATCGTCAAATTATTGTCAAATTATCACCACAAAATCGTCGAATTATTGTAATATCATCTTCATGATATTGTTAAATTGTTGTCATATTATCACCATAATATTGTTAAATTATTGTTATATCATTGTCATAATATCATCATATTATGTTCATATCATCCTCGTATTACTGTTTATTTATTGTAATATCATCGTCATAATATCATTAAATTATTGTAATATTAACTTCATAAAATCGTTAAATTATTGTAATATCATCATCATGATTTCGTCAAATTAGTGTCATACCATCCTCAAATCATTGTCGTTTCTTCGTAATAATATTTGTTTTAAGCCTACGCAATAAACAAAAATCCAAAGCATTGGATAAGCACAAAGTGAGTCAACAGAAAGCTAATGTGCTTGCAATTAAAAGAAAATGAGTAAAAACATAAACACTTTAATAAGTAAGAGTGTTCATGTTTGTGTTCCGAATGTGAAAACAACAATAATCATCATTAAAGGTTATTATACAACATGACCGAAAATTGGCGAATGCCCCCCCCCCCCAAT
>JAYJMH010031656.1:0-16946 GCA_036873815.1 Phacellophora camtschatica
AACCCCCTCCCCCAATTTCAACCCCTTCCCCCGTACCATATTTAATGACTGTTCCTTTAAATAATATTACAAATAGATTAGAAATAGGATCATTAAACTTTGAGCTATACTCTATAGATAAAAGCATAGCTACCATACTTTAGGCCATACTCTCTGTCCATGAAGTTAAAATCTAATCTAAATAATCTAAAATTTTGCATAAGAAAATTTTGTATTTCATTTGACATTTCGTTTGTTCAAATTTTGAAAATTACCAATCAAATCGTAGAATTGTAAACACGTGATAAATGTTATATGGCGTGATTGGCTGATCTCAAAATGCGAAACTCGGATCACATGCGAAATTTTCAGAATTATAAATTATAAACAGATATAAAATGTAAAAGCATAGGTCTAAGGAATTGTGGTATGCAGTTTATTATTTTGCACGGGTAACACAACACATCATAAAATTCACGGGCAGTGAAACGCAATGTAAATGCATAGAATGTATCAAATGCACGGGCGATGGGCTACTCCTCGAATGTGCTATGCTAAACAAAATAATAACCTACATTCCGCGGCTTCTTCGAGCCTGATTATATGAGAAAAAATCACCCCGCTTTGCCGGAACGGGATATATATTCCAGTGCTATCACATCACGCTTTTCCCGGCATTATGCTTTAATTTCGTTGTACAGAGAAAAATCTCTCGACTAGCGAAAGAATATCATGATTTTCATGAACCATCCTTCGTTTTCGAAAACCAACGGAAATTTTCCCGCTTCGCCGGGGTGATTCGTGCCAAGATTTTTGTAATCAAAAACAACAAACTGCCTAGAAGTGACAGGAAAATTTTTACAGAATATTATTTTTTACAGAATTGTGGCCATGAAAGGGCATGAAAGTTAGGGCAGTGTTGGATCATGATCGAGATAATCCCACCCACCATCTCTAGATATATGGGAATCATTATTCGTTCTCAAAATACGTATTTTGAAGAACAAAATTTACCACTGCTACTTGTCATATTTCTGGAGATGTTTTTTTTGTTACCTTGTTTACAATCAAACACGGACCCTATTCTCGTGGACATACCCTTATCAAATTCCATTGTTATTATTTTTGAATATGTTTTGGAAAATGAGTGAAACTGTGATATACTGCCGCTGATGTCTCGTCTCCGCAAAGCGAGGTGATTTTCTGTACGTAACGAGGTCCTTGGCACATTCTAAATTTTTTAAATGTCATGGCTGTTGCTTTTTCAGCGCAACAAAACCGACTTTTCAACGGGGGATTACGAAGAGGAGAGCACAATGCTGGAAGATTCTGTCCTCCCTTCTAAGGCCACTTATCTGCAACATCAAACAAACAGGCAAAAGATGCCTGCGTCAGGTTCTGTTGCTCTGCCTGCTGTTATGAGAACAGGGGGTCAAGGTAAGAGGCTATATGTCGGAATGCTCGGCAGCCAGTTTGAAAAGTCAAAGGTCATTTGAAACGTTGTTTGATCTTGATATGTTCGAAAAGGTTTTAATGGAAGGTCAAGGTTAGAGGTTAAATGTCGGAATGCTCGGCAGCCAGTTTGAAAAGTCAAAGGTCATTTGAAACGTTGTTTGATCTTGATATTTTGAAAAGGTCAAGGTTGGAGGTTAAAATGTCATTGGTTGAGTTCAGTATCACATTTGAAAGTTAAAAGTCATTCAGTGGCGGGTCAAGATTTTTAGAGCAGTTAGTTTTGGAGCATGGAAAGCGACATATGTTCATTTGCTGGTAATGTACTGATGAAAGATCATGCTAGTTTTTTAAGCTTTTTATTTAAATGATTTTGCATATGGTGACCTTTCGTGGAAACATGGTTAAAAGCATACATTTGTAGGATGAGTGACTTTTAGGAATGCAGTGTACTCTGGGTTTCTTGCAAAAGGTTTGTTTGTCTGCTGATGTTCAAATTGTTCAGAAGGTAAAACAGTACGTGATGTAGCATTTGTTTTCTTGGAAGACTACTTCTTTATAGAAGCTATTTACCATGGCAGAAGCTAACTTAGCTTTTTACTGAGTTGTATCAATATTGCTCCAAGCAAAGAGGTTGGATATTGTAGATATTCTAGATGTTGGATATGATGAAGCTTCTGTGGAGCAGATTACAGAAGACTGATGACTGTCATTTCTTAGACATCCAGCTAATCATGACTTATAACCCGCTAACCATGACAGCAGGCAGCATGACAACCATGACATTTTAACATTTCATAACAATTTATTAACCCATCTGACATCAGTTGATCTCTTAATATTTCATATTTTGACCTAATGACATTGAGCGTTTCACCTCTAACCTGCAACTTTCCTACTTCTAAAGCGTATTTAAAGCCAAAAGGTAAAAGGTATGAATTATTGTAAGAATGCACATTCTGATTATATTTTGCATGATTCGAGTTATATTAGCTTTGAAATTAATTCAGCACTGACTCAATAACCTTTAACATTTCACCTCTAACCTATAAACGTCGTACTTCTAATGCGTATGTAAGGTTAGCAAATAAAATGTATGAATTACTGAGCGAATACACATTCTGGTCATATGTTTCCTAACTTAAGTTATATTAGCTTTGAAGTTAATCATTTCACCATTGACTCAATAACCTTTCACATTTCACCTCTAATCTGTAAACGTCCTACTTCTATTGCGTATTTAAGGGCAGAAAATAAAATGTATGAATTACTGAGCGAATACACATTCTGGTCATATGTTTCCTAATTTAGGTTACATTGGCTTTGAAGTTAACCGTTTACTATTGACCTTTGACCCAATACCCGTTGACCAAATAACCTTTGACTCAATAACCTATGACGTTTCACCTCCAATCCGTATCGAAACAGAACAGATAAAGGACTAAATTTATGCACATGAATGCCTGAAAAACTGTACATTGTTGCACAGTTTGACCCATACAACTTTGATTTAAATTTTAATCATAACTCCTTCTCAGTTGACTCCCAAGGTTTGTATACACTTTCCTATAAAGAAATTAACTTTTAACTACTAAACATACTTTTAACTATTAAGCTATATACTGCTGAATTTAACGAATATAATACAATGGTGCATTGTTTTTAACTCCCTAGCTCCATAATTTACCCATGTAACTCCTTAGTTGACCTCCAAAGTGACCTCTAACTTCTAACCACTAACCTTTAACCTGTCTCCCTAGAAAAGAGGTAACGAAATTTATACTGCTGAGTATGACGAAGAGAGTACGATGCTGGAAGACTCTGTGTTGCCTTCCCGTGCCACGTATTTGCAACATAAAATGTCAAAACAGGGCAAACCTGAACCAATGAACGTTGCCGTTCCTGCAGTGATAAGGCCTGGCAGTATGGGTGAGAGACTTTTTGACCTTCCATGATCTTTCATGGCTTTTCATGACCTTTGACTCTCCAAACTGGTTCATGACCTGTGACTTTTCATGACCTTTCATAACTTTTCATGACCTTTCATAACTTTTCATGACCTTTGACTTCTTAAAAGTTTTAAATTTTTACCTCAAATTTATTTTCAATTGACATGTACGCGGTGTTATGTCCATGTCCGCATAGTTGAGTTTTTCAGTTGATTTGGCTGGTTTACTTTGCATAGAATTTGTTTAATTGTGATTAAATTGAATCTATGCAATGTAGATCCGTCAAGTCTGCAAGCACCAGCAAGGAAAATGCTATGTAAATGTTTTATTTTGCAGGTGATAGACAAGCAGTTCAATATGAGACAAGATGCGACATTTTTGAGTTCAAGAGATGTGACATTTTTGACTTCCGTAACATAGTCACGAAAGAACGCACGTTTCTATGTCATAGAGTGAGCTACATGGGCCGTGAAGGGTCTATGTTCTAGAGTGTGCTATGATGGATTTCGCCGACATCACACGTGGCATGAAAAAGCCCCGACCGTGTGACCAAAAGTGATCTTTGCTAGAAATTTTGTAGAATTTTGTCGAAAGTAACGTTGTTTATTATGTTAAATTGCAAATATTATGGAAGAAATTTGCTGGCAAAATTTGTTTTGTCGCAAGCATCAAATAAATATTTCTAGCCATGACATCAACTTTGAACTTTTAGGTGCTGGTAAATATTCAATGGGACAAATGCAAGAGGAGCAATTTTCCACGAAAATGGGAGTTGGAGCTCATGCACATGGGCCACCTATGGTGAGAAATTTAATTGCTAACTTATCGCGACGGAGAGACATGATTTCACATCATTTAGTAGTTTAACTTCAGGGAATGTAATTCAATGCAAAAACTGAATTTACTCACTTGACTTCAATGAACTAGAAAATGAATAACGAAACAATTGGAGTTTGACCCTTTCACCTAGAACTTCTGTTACAGGGAGAGAAAGGTCAACTAAGAGGTCAGTATTCTCCTGGGTATCACGATTTAATGACGAATGTAAGCATAGGAGTGTATGCGAATGGAAGCATTGTTGATGATTTGAGCTTGATGCAGAATGAATTGAACTCCGACGATTTTGACTATAACTTCTATTACAGGGGACGAAAGGTCAATTGCAAGGCAAATTTACTCCTGGGCAACACGCTTTAATGACGAATGTTAGCATGGGAGTGCGTGCGATTGGAAGCACTGTTGATGATTTGAGCTTGGCACAGAATCTTCCAGATTTGGGATCAGATCCTGTAAGTTTGTTTTTGTTTTTATCACCCCCTAAAACATTATACAACCCATTTCCAAAGCAAGGTAAAATCTCATATGCTTTGAGGGGTAAATTCAATCAGAATTTCCTATTCCAGAAATATTTTCTTTACGTTTAATTTTTATTAATATTTTCATGTTTTGATTCATGGGGTATTAATAGGGGTATTAAGGGGGGGGGGGTAATATCTTTTATTCTCAATATCTTAAAATCCGTTAACCCTTCGAATTAATACATTTGACATCCGCTACCTGGAACTCTTATGGCAAATTTTAATCTATTCGAGATTGAAAATGTTCAAATTAACGGGCAGTATTTCATATGAGATATTCTAGCGAGGGAAAATTTGTTCGAAACAGCGAATGTTTGAGATAATGGGCAGTCGAGATAGTGGATATGAACTGTACGTATGAAGTATTTCCTTCTGTCATTCTTCTTCTTCGAAGTATTTTCTCCTTTTCCTATTTACCATTCCTTGGACTTTATAGTGTCCAAAATATTTCAGTTTCTCCTTTTTCTACAAATTTTTCCAACCGGAATTTTTTTTTTACATAGTTGCTTTGAAATGTGTATTTTAAGAACTAATAGCGCTAGTCATATCATATAAAACATACCAAATCCTTTGAACAGCGCTAACCTTTGAAGCGCTGTATGGGCATCTGCAGATCTATGGCAATTAGCGTTTATACGTCTTGTGCGTAAATAGTTTACCTTGAAAAATGAATCTGGGGATGAACTGCCGTATCCTTATTTCTTTCATTTGGGAAGTGCTAAATCATATTGGAGATTAAAATCATATTAAAATCATATAGGAGATCAAAATGTTTTTCATTTTTAGGCCTCCAGAAGATGGATCGAGAACACGATAGAAGAAAACAAACAAAACGTGATATCAAGGCTTGGAGCAATGTCTGCGGCTACTGCAGCTTTGATCTCGAACACCTCAGGTAAATATACCTGGTTGCTCAAAAATTTTTGTGAAGCTTATTTGGAGGAGTTTAAGTTTTGCTTCACGTTCATCTTAGAAGTTTCTACGTAACGCTTGGTTAGCCAAAATTTTGGAAGTAAGGAATCCCAACATTAATGTGATGGCTTTGTCGGCCTTAATTATGTATTTGAAGGAGTTTAAGTTTTGCTTCACGTTGATCTTAGAAGTTTCTACTTAACGCTTGGTTTGCCAGAATCTTGGAAGTAAGGAATCCCAACATTAATGCAATGGCTTCGTCAGCCTTAATTATTTATTTTCAGCAGATTGAAGCAGCATAAATCCTTTATTTTCTGTTTCAATCTGTATGAATCGGTGATTATTGAGTAGATTTTGGCAAACAAAGTATCAAAATAAATCCTTTAATATCAAAATGATACAAAAACGGAATTATTGTCAGTGACAAAGCCCAATTTACACTAGAGAATTTGGAACATATCCAAGTATTTCCAATCCATGTTTGGCTTTTTATAAATACACTGTTGGTGAATTTAATTAAATTTTCTTTGTGATTTTTTTTAACTTATATTAATCGTAGGTGATCCTGACAAGATTAATTATACAGCTGTTGGCGCATCTGTATCAACCATGTAAGTTAAGTTTACTTTACTATGTTAACTTTAGTTTACTGTGTTATGTTTGCGATGTAAAATCAAAATTATTATTTTTGATTGTTTTCACTTGGTATGGTTATTTTAAAATTAGTGTGTATATACAGAGTTTTTTTTAGTTGCTTCAAAAGGTTACTGTGTTACTTTAACAATACTGCTATACTTTTGTTAACTTTGTTGTTTTACTGTAATATGTTTACTCTTCTGAGTAAAGTTTATCATGTCTTACTATGTTTACCTTGCGAAACTAAGTTAATTTTAGTGTTTCGAGTTGCTTCAGTAGGCTACTGACTGTGTTAACAAAGCAGTACTTAGATGTAGGTCCTCATTCAGTCTAGCTGTACTGATGAATCTTGTTATGGAGCGAAACCGGTCTTTAGACTGTTCGAAGAGTAAGTGGTACTCTTCCAAAAATGCTAGTACTCCTTTACTTTACTGTGTTAGCCTGACTTTAGTGTGTTATTTTTATTAGTTACCATTTATTACCATTTATTACCATTTATTACCATTCATGTTTACCATTTCACTATCTTCCAACATGTTTACCGGGTAAATTCACTTTTAAGTGTTGATTTTAGAGTTGATTTTAATATTTTGCATTCCTTCATAAATCTACAGTGTTACTTTATCTTTACTTTATCGTGTAATATTTTCCGTGCTCAGTTTTTATGTATGCTCGCTATCAATAGACAATTCCGCAAAGGATAGCGGCAGGAAATTATTCCCAAGATTCATTGCATTCGATGATGATTCGATATATTGCCTGTAGATGTTGATTGCCTATAGAACTGCTAATGATTGGCAAATCGAACGCAGTGAATCCTGAGAATAATTTCCTTGCCGCCATCTTTTGTGGAATCATCTATCCAGGGCAATGCCTGTCTGCTTAATTTATATTTTATTTAAATTCATTACTTTTTAATTATGAAAAATATGATAATTAAGTGTAATTAATGTAAATAATTTATTCCTCATTAAATGTTTAGATTGATAATCAATATTCAATATTAGTTTCCGCCCATGATTAGAACATTATATCATAGCATCATTTGCTTTTTCGTTATTGGGAGAGCCATATGCCATATTTGTTTAAAATGTCATATTTTTAAGGAGGTAAATTCAGACAGAATGTTTGACTCAGTTCAGATGTGCTAGTATCGTCTCATCTTTTAAATTGAATTCTTTTCCTAGTGTTATACCCCCTGCAAAATTCAAAGTTTGATTGGAATTACGTGTTAATTGGAGATAAATCCGGGAAGATCAACTATTTAATTTTAAAATTTGATTATATTATATGAACAAAATTAGGTTATTATACCCGATGATTTTGAACCTCCAAGTCACTAAGAGCATTAGTTCGACCTAATGAATGTTTGACTTAACCTAAGTATTGTGTATTAAGGCCATGTCCAAGAGAAATAAGAAAACAGCTGTTAGTTTGAGTTAGGCTATTCGATGCGCGAGTTACCGGAATATGTTGTACTCTTTGATGATGAACTACGCAAAATGTCATATTTTTAAGGAATTAATACAAGCATAATGCTTCGTTTTGCTGGTTTCTATTTCCGTTTATTTTTATATTAGTAACGACCGATTCAGAGAAGCGATTATACGATTGTTGGCTTCTTTGGTTGACCAGAAGAGAACATTTCCGTAGTGGCTTTTGTGGGTGCTCATCACAATGAGTTCGTAAGATGTAAGATAGGGGAAATGGAATTATCAAAAATTTATACATTCAGTTTCACTAGTTTAGTAATTTTATTGGAGTTCGTCTTGATTTCATAGGCGAAGGAACTAATATTTTGGGTTTGTTTTGTGTGTATACTTCCTATGAAATTGGAATTGTTGATTAATTTTTGAATATACGCAATTAGTTTCAGGGCTTGGTCAATTACGATAATAAATTCACGGTTTTGTATTTGTTGACCTCCGTGAAGGGATATAATTATCATTAAATGGTACTGGAGTTTTTGTTTGCTTCAGGGTGTGAATGCGTTCTGTTTGCTTCAGTTGATTTTGTTTTATGCGTGTTTACCCTGAAGAGTTGTAGTTGCGCTGTAATTTTTAGTGTAGCTCTGATATTCTTCAGGGGGCAAACGATTTTCTTCAAAGAGTTAGATCTTGTGAGTTTGAGAAAGACATTTTTTATACGGATGAAACTTTGATTTTGAGAATTTGCTGGATATCTAGTGTTTGTGAAGTAAACCGTGTGTTTCTAAACAATTTTTACAACCGTCACGTGTTTGTAAACAAGCATCACGTGGCCACAAATGCACAATAGTTGTTGCTGAATATATTGTTTCATGAAATTTGTTTCTTCGCATTGAAGAAATTTTGCAACAGTTGAATATTGAAATTTCGAAAATGTGTGAGAGAGAAGTCCCAATTTTGTACGAAGTTTTTGAGTCAATTTGCGACGTGGAAGAAATACGAGCCTCGTTTCAATGGACTGATACCCTTGCTCAGCAGAGGAACGAAAAAAACATTTTGGTAGAATGTGTCATGGACTTATGGAAAAGGTGACATGTTTTAATTCTTTTGAGACCCAATGATGGACCATATTGCTCATTGATTTAAACAACGTTAAATGTCATATTTGAAGAGTAGGCGAAGACGAGGTTTTTCGAGTTAAGAAAGCAGAGAACCAACTCGTATACTGCAAGCATTTTGTGATAAGAAACCCCTTTATAAGGAACTTGCTAGTAGAATCTATAAGATATTGCAATAGATTCTATTGTTCTATTGTTTATTGTGACAATAGAGAAAAATATAAATTTAAGAAACTTCTAGACCCGAGCTTGGTTCCTCATAAAAAGCGTATAAACCTAAATGAAGACAAATTTAGATTAGTTTTTGAGGTTACAAAGTCATTTATTATTTTTATTGAGCTGCTTCATAGAGCGTTTGATTTTGAGAGTTCATGTTTTATTAAAGTTTGCTCGTGGTAAACCTGTACACCTTTTATCTCAGAAAGGGCTACATTCATGACCGCCGAGAGAAATGATGCGCTCCAAAAAAAATTAACGTTTGATGGCCTCTTTTTACTACTTCTACTTGCAATTATTGCATTTAAAGTAACTTTATTTTACTCTAGTCCAGGGACAGTTGCCCCCTGTCGTCCCCTTCTTTTTAGGCTCGGGTTAATCGTCGCGCTTTTCGTGTGCCGAATCTAATATCTAATAGGTTCGTCTTCAGATTTCAGCTTTCGACATTGCCACGTGTTTTTAGATACATGTTAAGCTCAGTTGTGTCCACTCTATTCTATCAGCTAGTATTGATTTGAATTAATTAGCAGAAACCAAATTCTATCATTGTAACTGCTATAGTAAAAATTAAGCAGAGCAGCCGAGAGGATTTTGAGGCCCTGGTGCAAAATTAGAACAGCCAAACCTAATTAGATTAACAGTCGCTCTTCTCCTGTAAGTTATTGAGCAATTAGGTTCGGGACGCGAGAAGAGCAACCTTTTTTTATTAAAAGTCTTTTTTTCTTTCTCAAAATTTGACTAAGTCAGTCTCTCCAAATTGGTTGCTGCACCTAATCGAAACTGCCGGCGAACTTGATTAGGTTAAATGTCGCTCTTTTCATGTATTTTATTGAGCAATTAGCTTAGAGCACATGAGAAATTCGACGTTTAAACCGGCCTACCAGTGCGTTGGATCCAGAATGAGATGAAATACGAGCATGAAATGGAAAACAATCGAATTTAAGATTATGGAATGAACTTTTGAAAAATATTGTTTCCATGGGACATTTCTGATGGTTTTGTTTTCTGATTGCGAACTGTCTGCAAGAGTTGTATTCATGGCATGGATCCGAGTTGGATGTGTTATGTTGAAGATTATATTAGATTATATTAGATTGAAGGGTCAAAGATATAATGAAATAAATAGTTTCACTGCATTTGTACCACGTGATCATTATCTGGAGAAATCTTGTATTATACAAGCATCCACGTTTTTCTGCCATGCCTTTGGCAGACGAAAGTTTTATTGTGATTTATTATTATCGATGTCTCATCACCCATGCTTTGATTGTTTTCCAGAACATCAAACCTCGACGATTTGGTAAAGGGAATAAAAATGATAGCAGCTCTGATGGACAACCCTGAAGACAGCAAGAGACTCATCGACGCTGCGAAGGGGCTTGCGCAGGCCTTCAATGATTTACTGAATGCTCTCAACCCTGGAAATCAAGAAAAGGTAAGGGTTTCTTAAGCCCGTGCTTTAAATGTTTTCTTTAAATGTAAATTACTGTGAAGGTACTGCTAAGCCCCCCGTAGGGCTTATTTAATTTCGGACCTTCTATGGTTGGAACTTTTTATATCGTAGGGGAGGGGGGCTTTTTCACAAAAGTAACATCAATGTTTATGACTCTCTTATTAGCTATCATTGAACTCTTACATTTGGCGATATGAGTATTTATCTTGAAAAATAGGGGGGTGGGGGAGCTAGCAAAAGGGGGCCTTACTTCATATTTTAGCTATGAAAGGGGAGGCCCATTAGATAGGTGAGCTTAATGGATTGGGGCTTAATAGAGAGAGGGTCTAAATGGAGCTTTTACGGCAATTTGTTTTTCTAAAATATATTTGATTTGCAAGTACTGTAACCCCTGTGGAATGGGAACTGCAATTGGATTTACCTTTTGATTGCAAATCAACCCAGGGTTTAAATATCAATATGTTTCTGTTTTCTTTGCACAGACACGCCAAGACCTTCTAAACGCTGCTGGGGAGATCGGTGCAGCGAGCTCTAACATCTTGACATGCCTTGGCGAACCGGACGCAACGGAACTTGCCCTGCAGGAAATCTTACTTTCGTTAGCCAAGGCTGTTGCCACAGCAACTGCCGCCCTCGTTTTGAAGGCGAAGCACGTGGCTGGCTCCTGCGGAGATACTCCAGCGCAGAAGAAGATAATTGATTCTGCCAAAGATACGGCTTTGTCGACTTCGCAGCTCGTTGCATGTGCAAAGGTGCTAGGACCTCATATGGCCAGTCCGCTGTGTCAGGATGAAATGATTGAGTCCGCGAAATTGGTGGCGTCAAGTGTGGGTGGCGTTTCGTTATCGTGTGTGGTAAGTTGATTCATCGTCACCTCGTTTTCAGAAAGCACTTTTAGTTGTTTAAAAAATATTCAAAATGAAAGAACAATAAAGTGAAACAAGAAGCCTCTACGGAGGAGAAAACACTAAATGCCTACCTAGGCCAGGGATCAATAGATTAAAATAAGGAACACGAAATCTAAAAAAGAACTAACTGTAACAAAAAATGTTCTTCTAATACAGAAATAATAATCCATTAAGCTACAAATTTTTGCAAGAAATTTGGCTCAGATTTTTAGTTCATATTAAAGTTTTGTAACAATGAAGTTGGTTTTGAGGAAATATGAGTCTCATTTTAATGAAGAGATAAAGTTTAAATGAACATTTTGCACGACAACAATTTTGCTGATCAAATTTAGGATTTTTTTTAAGACAAGTTGCAGCTTAATTCGAAAACAATTATTTAGACGCTGTCATCTCTAGATACATGACAAATAACAGTTGTATTGTACTGCATATGTTGTAGTGCATATTGTTCTTAAAAACTTGTTTTGAAATGTGTATTTCGAGAACAACTAATATTTGTCATATACCTTGGGATGGCATCCATTGTTATCTCAACTCTGATCCAACTCCGGCCTGTTTATTGTTGCAGGAAGCAACTTCCGATGAAGACCTGATGTCTGGCGTAAGACAAGCAGCTCAGAACGTCACCGATGCTTTGAATAACTTGTTAAAAAAAGTCAGAGATGGATCAAACGTCAAATCGGGTGGTCAGTACGACAGCGCGTGCGACGATATCTTGAACGCGACAGACCGACTTTTTAACAGCATGGGAAATGCCGGAGAGATGGTGAAACAAGCAAAGATTTTAGCACAGGTGTGTATCCTGATTTTGCTAAGTATTTCATGCGCCTGCGAGTATTGTGCGTGTCTCCCGAGGTCTACTCGTGATCTGCGTTGTTCCAGAGCTTTGTTTGTAATCATAATCTTTGTTTCTCAAACTAAGCAGCTGTATAAAATTGATTGATTGATTAAAGCGAAAGTTTAGTCTTGGCAAGCCACAGTTAGAATGCTACAATAATCTTCTGCGATAATCTCAAAAACAAAAGAATCTTGCATCTGTGTCTAATACACTAAATACAATATTCAACTACAATATATATTACAAATTTTATTAAAATGACTTTCGTGTTGATGTGCAACAATGCAGAAAGATATATGTATAACATATAAATATATATGTGTAAGATATATATGTGTAAGATCTATAACAAAGCCCTATTGTGCAACACAGGACTTAACACTTTTCGTAACACCTTATTTTTATAAACACCTTTGTAAGAGGAATTTTGTTCATTTACATCAAAATCTCCTGAAGAGTGAATCAATCACGAAACAGGCTTGTAGAGATGAATGTAGTTGTTTGATTTTTCTCATTCTATATATATATATACAGTAAAAATAGAGAATCCTAGAAAAGAATAACAACAACAAGTAGACTCATCTTAATAATTATCATTTAATTAAAATATTATTTGCAATAATATAAATTTACTAATATTCAATGACAGCATGTCATACCTGGTGACCACAAAAAAGATTCAGACGTTTGAAAAATCATCAAAAATATGAGTTTGTTAGCTGTCAAGCTCATTTTTATGTTGCCATGTACAGCAAGGGTTCAATTAATAGTAACAATGTCACATATTTTACCAGTACATTTTTCCAGTTTACAAGCGACCTGGTTTTGAGACATGGTAGGTTGCTATGAGAGATAAATAGAGGACGTTATTGCAAGTTGCCATCACTTCTTATTGCTAGGAATAATATAAATATGATGCAAAAATATCATTTGCCGTGATTAAATGCTTCGAAAGATACTTTTAAACCAAATTACAAAGTTTTTGAAAAGTATTTTCAAGTAGAAAATACTTCATCGTTAGTCAAAGTTACGGTAGATTTTAAAATTAACTAGATCCTTCTCGCGTTAGCAGAAAAACAAATTTTTGAAATCCGCAACAAAATCAAATTTTGGTGATTTTCCAAACATTGGAACGTTTATTGAGTTACCCGGTACTTTGATGGAAATTTGTTTTGAAATACAACATAAATGCAAGTAAAAATACCTTTCTTCATGTATTGCTTTAAGTGCAAGATTGGCATCAAAGCCACGACAAGGATAAACAGCAGTTGCACCAAAACACATAGCTGCCAAACTGTAAAAGAGGAAATGTAATCGAAGTCATCAAAAAATGTAGATAACTAGGAAGTAGGAATTACAAAGGAATTAAAATGGGCTTTGTTCTTCAAAATGGACCTCTGCGGGAGCTAGACATTTAAAACGTCAGCATTGCAATTGTGGAATAGGGAATGTGTCACATTATGGAAAGTTGGAATATATATATCTTGGATTATGAAATATTGGAGCCTGCAATTTGGGACAATGGCATGTTGTAATATGGAATGTTGAAAAACATAGAGAGGTGAAAATGATTGTGAGTGGAATGTAAAAATATGAAATGTTTGATCATCCTTATGGAGAACCAAGTAGTCGTATGATATAAGTGGACGAATGTATGATGTCCCCCTCCCTAAGATGAGAATAATCTGGCATAATCTGGGATTAAAAATTCCAATAAAAACAATTCTTTGTGATAAAAAAAATTCCAAAAATTCGTACCTTCCAAGGACCATTCCGAAACAATGATACAGAGGAACCGGTATACAAATTTTCGTGTTAGGCTGCAGAAAAATAAACATAAACAATCATGAAAACAAGAGAAAACAAATATATATATACCTCAAAAATAAGGAATTGAGAAATAACTAATTGTATCTATACGAATAAATTAAATTGTATTAAAACAAAATATACCTACCTGACTGTAGTCCAAGTTAAGTCCAGTGTAATACGCATTATTCATCAAATTATGGTGAGTTAAAGTTGCTCCTTTTGGATTGCCTGTTGTGCCCTTTAAAAATAATAACATTTTGGATTGTCTGTGTACACTTCAGAAAATACAACGTTTTGGATTGTCTGTTTCACTTCATAAAACATTAGCATTTTGGATTCCACATGTATACTTCAGGAAACACTAGCATCTTGGATTCCCCGTGTATACTTCAGAAAACACTAGCATTTTGGATTCCCCGTGTATACTTCAGAAACACACAAGCATTTTGGATTCCCCGTGTATACTTCAGAAAACACTAGCATTTTGGATTCCCCGTGTATACTTCAGAAAACACTAGCATTCTGGATTCCCCGTCTATACTTCAGAAAACACTAGCATTTTGGATTCCCCGTGCATACTTCAGAAAACACTAGCATTTTGGATTCCCCGTGTATACTTCAGAAAACACTAGCATTTTGGATTGTCTATGTACACTTCAGAAAACATTCATATTTTGGATTGTCTGTTTACACTTCAGAAAACACCTAGCATTTTGGATTCCCCGTGCATACTTCAGAAAACACTAGCATTTTGGATTGCCTGTGTAAACATCAAGTTCAAGATAAAAGTAGTAAAGTTGCAAGAAACAAAGTTCTAAAAAATTATACATTCTATTTTAAAAAATAAACAAGAAAAATAATTTTTAGAATGACAACTCACAGATGTAAATTGAATATTAATAGGGTCGTCAAATTGCAAAACAGACTGCAAATCATGAATCTTGTGCCTTTCTGCAATTCCACCAAAATTTAAAACGTCTTCCATTGTAACTGTCCCGCTAAAGATGTAACAACCATAAAAAAACGAAATATCCAAGAAAGTAAAAAAATTGAACTTAGAAAAGTTAAGGAAAGAAAAACGTGATTTGTTTAACAACAAACAAGAAACCGTTCGCGCCATATCCCTTTGTCTTACCATCCTCAAGACACTGATAGGAGTAACCGTCTGTAAAAATAAATTTATTATCAAATATTGATTTGTTAAAAAACCAACAGATGCCAAAGAATTTATAAAGAACAAGTTATTTCTTACGGTTTAGCTTCACCTTCGGTAACAATGAGATGTTTTAGATCAGGGAGCCTAAAAAACAATCAAAGAAAATGCTATATTTGTAAAAATTATAATAATATATACGAAATGCAAGCAAATTAATTTTGATTACCAACTGCCATTAATTTTGATAATTCTGTTTTGCCTGAATTTGGTAAAAAGAGCCTTTAATTTATAGTTTGATACCTTTTTGCCAAAGTCTACCCACTAACCACTGAGTTACACTCAATGAAACTGAAAATGAAGGATTTATGAAATGAAGGAATAAGATTCTTACATCAATGACAGGCAAAGACGTAAATATCAAGATTAAAGTTCTTCCATATTGTAAATGTGAGGACCATTTTTCGAGCGATTCGGTATATCGTACGTAAGATAAATTAATATAATCTGAAAATAAAAATCCTTGGAAAGCTTGCAAGAACTTTTCTTACTTACCTGCAACAAGGATAGTTGTTTTTCATATCAATAATATGATAAGGAAAAAAGCACCTCAATAAAATACAATTTTTAAGCTGCAATTGTTTGCAAAGTTGGGTATAAACATATATGAAGCAATATAGAAACATATATGATTTTGCTTATATACAGGGTGTCCCAAAAACATTTGTGTCGTTCATAAGTATGAAGTATTGTTATTGTGTCTGGTATATCATTACTTTTGAACGAGATTGAATGGAATTTCCACAAGACCTTTGCAATGCTGTTGAAACATATTTTTCAATAAATCAGTTAATTATCTGCCAGCTTCATAAATCCTAATTAACAGCATATAATATACCAACAAGAACTTTAAAAACTTACCTTTCCGATTTAAATTCAGCAAAATGAGATTTCTCTAGATTTGGGACTATTTCTTCAAGAATTTTATAATAATCAGAACTTTTGAACATAGGTAGCATTACCAAGGCTTTACAACCAACCTTGAACATAATAATAAATTTTAAAAAATCTACCTGAGACTTTGCAACCGAAACATAACATTTAATAATGACATGCTCCATACGTTTAAATTTTAGTTTTCAAATGATTGTTTCTAAAATTTCCGTCCAGATTTACAAAACTACCTGAATCAATTTGCTCCCAAACACAAAACTTTAAGTTTGCTGGTCTAAGTTTTGAGAAAATGAATCGTTTTTTCATATATATAAGTTTAACATATCGGGTGGCCTAAAAAAATGTAACAGGTTTGATTAAGGTTAGTGCCGAGAATATCACTCAAATCCATCAAAAATAAAAATCTGGTTGTTGATATTGATCTTGTTTGTTTTAAGAATTGAGATCGTAACATTTAAAGTTCAAGTTTGCTTCCCACTCAAACGAGATGTTTTTATTTTGGCCTACGCTCTTAATTCAATTCAATTCAATTCAATTTTATTCATAGAATGCAAATACTACAATATTGAAAAATGTGGCAAACTATTCGACCCTAGGAAAGCAAAGCTTATTTTTCTGGGGCCGATAACAAAAATCTGTAAAAATAACATAGAGATATAACAATAACAGTAACAAACATGCAAAAGTACAATAAATTTGGTGTGAGTATACGGGTATATGTAATAATAATATAATATGATAAACTAAGAAGTTTAAGTTTGATACACAATTATCGCAATTT
>JAYJMH010031667.1:2123-16941 GCA_036873815.1 Phacellophora camtschatica
TTTTACTGTACTGTACATAGGTTTTTACTGTACTGTACATAGGTTTTTACTGTACTGTACATAGGTTTTTACTGTACCATATAGATTAAGGAGATATATCTGATTAATTATCAATTTGCTAAAATAATCTAAATGGGAAAATACAAATTTAGAAAAATGTTTCGACTGGACCTTTGATAAATCTTTGCGAAGAGGATTTCAAAAGTTTATTGAAGGAAAATCAAATACTTTTTCACCCCATTAAGGGCCAAATGGCCTTGATAAACAACGTAAAACATCATACCTTAGGAGGTAAATGCATGCAGAACTTCATATTAATTTCAGAACTGTAACTTGACTCTTTCAACCCTGGAAGTGCCTTATGGCCCATTGATAAACAACGTAAAACGTAATATTTCAGGAGGTATATACAGGGAGAAGGTTTTAGTAATTTAACGAAATAGGAAGAAGTTAAATTGCCCTGTGCTAAACATAGAATCCAATTCAATTAAACGCAAACATGAGCAATGAAAATATACTTCCTGTGATCACATGAAACTGCACAAAACAAAATCTGTGAAGATGTGTGGAAAACATTAAATGAATGAAGTCTGGCCACTGACCCAGCAGGTTTTCAGCAACAGGCATGAAAACTGTTGTCGTTCCTTTTGAAGTTGAATTTGATTTATATTATAATAATGGTATCCTTCGCAAACTCATCCTCTGTAATAATCACATACGGCCTACCGTATTCTTTATGTCCAATAAATATCCACTCCTAACATTAATTTAAAGCCAAGCTTTCTTTATTGTCATCGTATGTATACCAGAGTATCCTACTATTCTCCTGGCCATTACCTTTTTCAAGCCGTTTTCAACCGCCATGTTTACTTTCTGTTCTGCACACGGGTCGTGAAAGTGATCGTATGCACAGTTTGCTGGTGATCGTACAGCGCATTTGATTGGATAAAATCACCCAACTATTTATAGATTGCCCAGACCACCGGCATATGCCGCTTTTAACTCCTTTATATTTTTTTAAGATGTTTTAACGAACATCTTTTGAATTGCAGTTGGTTTTGACGTGACACCTGAGTTAAGCATTTATCTGTTAATTGGAAATAAACCTGACGATGAAAGAGTTTTTGTACAGTTTGCAAAGTTAACACTACAAAATAATGAAGCTTTGTACTTTTCTGTGATTGGTGTGTGTGCAAACAAGAGCAGATTTTGTAACAATAGGGAAATCGACACACCAATTTCAAAGCGATAAGCTATTCGAGACAAAGCGAATTCTTTCAAGCAGAAAACCAAAACATGGCTTTTCTTTGTATAATGCCTTTGGCACATCATTACATATTTCCCACCTTTCGCTTAAACTTTGGCCGCTCTTGCTCAGTAAGCTCTATGTGCCCAGGTGTCAACACGTAAATAAAAAAGATGGAGTACGGCTTGTGTGATATATTTATAACTCTTTCAAATGACAGCTTGACAGTAATTTATTTATTTTTAGGTGGAAAATGTTTTGCGGAAGCAGAGTAGCGATTTTGTGCTTTGTGACTACGGAAGTGCTTACTTTGGTGTCATGGATCCAGAGGTTGGTATTTGAAGAAACTATTTTGTAAAATGCAATTTCTCACCATTTTTGTTTCGGCTATCAACACATGTCTCCGAAATCAACCTTTTGGAGATAATACTGCCATTACAGAAAATTGACTAAATTTTAAGGCTTTACATTTGTTATTTTTTAATTTAGATTCTGCATACATGTTGGGTGGCCCAAAAAAAACTTAGCAATTGCCACAAGTAATTGAGCTATAAGTCACTGAGCTACAAGTCATGCTTGTAGCTCAATGAACTTAAATTATTTTCAAAAACTATCTGTCTGGGCGATTAGTTGAAGGGCCAATCTCTCTTTTAAGATGTTATTTGCTCAGATTGATCACCTGATCTGAAAACGACTAGAAAATACTGACAAGAAAACGTTTTATGTTCATATTCTTCACAGTGCCAGGCTTTCTAAATTTGATACGTATATTCACATTGCTATCTTGCTGAAATTTTATGAAGAGGTCTGTAGATTTACATAGGAAAACATTTTCTACAGGTTCTTGGAGTTCAAGAAGTCGAAGAAGAAATTGGAAGGTATGATTTTTGAAAAATTATACTGTGCATGCTTTTTGAGCTACAACTAAAATCTTCGGTTTCGAACTGTTATGACATGTACAATTTTCCTTTAGAAGGGTGGGAGTAACGATTGTGGATACTAATGGAAGAGAAGCGTAATTTTGGTCGAGATGAGCAATTGTAATTTGGTTGAACGTAATTTTTAATTTGACCATACTAAGTTCTCATGGTGTTTATCTTCTGACGTTTTTGTGATTTTTAAATCGCCAATGAAAATTGATTACATGAGAGAATATTTTTTATTTACGTTATTACGTATTTTTCCAAAGCTTCACAACACTTCCATACAGAGCACCAGAGATGGTTGATCTCTACAGTGGCCACAAAATAACCACGAAATCAGACATATGGGTAAGTGTTTTTTAAGCCTGAACCAGTAACAGCAATATTTTTATGCCTGTGTTGTTATGCCTGTGTTGTTATGTGATTGGATGACATTACGCAAGAAAAGGCAGGCAGGTATCCGTCTCTTTGGCTATGGAATTGAATTTCTGTGAATCAACAAGCGATTGGTGACAAGGCTTTCAAAAAATTGGCCTAATAATATTCGCCTCCATTGAGAAAAAAATGCTATGTCAGCAAGCATTTCTATTGTTTGTAATTGTTTGCCGCACTCTCATTTAGAGAAAAATTTGTTTATAGCCAATGGCCAATCAAACCAATCTATTTTGATTTTTTAAATTTGATTAGTGCGACCAAAAGTTGTTGCAGCTAGCCAAGGAAATTTGAGCAACTGTCTGCTCATCTAAACCCTTATATTAGCCCTAAACTTAATCACAGCGTTAACTCATCTTCATTAGCAAACGCAGATTTTAAAAATAATTAGAGTGGTGTTGCCCTGAATTGATGATCGCCCTGAATTGATGATCGCCCTGAATTCATGATCGCCCTGAATTCATGATCGCCCTGAATTCACGATCGCCCTGAATTCACGATCGCCCTGAATTCATGATCGCCCTGAATTCATGATCGCCCTGAATTGACGATCGCCCTGAATTGACGATCGCCCTGAATTCATGATCGCCCTGAATTCATGATCGCCCTGAATTCATGATCGCCCTGAATTCATGATCGCCCTGAATTTATGATCGCCCTGAATTTATGATCGCCCTGAATTGATGATCGCCCTGAATTGATGGTCGCCCTGAATTTATGATCGCCCTGAATTGGTATTGTTTGACTTAATCTGCTATCCCCTCATCTATGACATTTAAGAATGCTTTCTATTGGATTTCTGAAACTACCACTGGAGTAAAAACCCGCGCATGACAATCTTGAGTTTTGAAAGTGGACCACAATGGTTCTTAATTTTAGCTCAAACCTTGTAACCAAGTTTGGAAGCAAGGTTTGGAACAAAGGTTCTTAACTTTTGAGCATATGAATTTCAAAATGCTTATTAATACAGTCATTCTACTAACAAGGTGTGGAAATTACATTATTTTAAATTCATTTTTTCTAATTTCTTCAAAATTACAGCATTTTTCAATAAAGTTTGTGGTGAACATTTTACGGTAAAAAAGTTGTGGCCCTTATATATTTACTGGAGCCTTTTTGTATGTCACATGATCCCGTAAGTAAGTGACCGTGTAGGTACGTAAGTGATCACATAAGTAATTTTTGATCTAATAATGCGAGAAAGCGATTTTATGGATGATTGTTATTTCAAAGATGTTTTGGAATGCCTCTTGTTGCTTTGTCGCTGTGTTTTTTGAGGCACTACGACATATTGTGCTTATGGTTGTATTCATAATTCGTGATACTTAAAGTATACATGACATCCTGAAATAGTTTCAAAATTTTATTTAGAATCATGTTCGTTATCTGATAACATTTTTTTGCAATGTGGTGCAAATTAATGTAAAAACTTAATTTTGTCTTTCGATTTGCGTTCAGGCATTGGGTTGTATGCTGTATAAGATTTGCTTCTTCACGACTCCGTTTGGGGAGAGCACGCTCGCAATTCAAAATGGACAATTTACATTTCCAGAATCTAGTCGATTTTCTGAGAAGTTGCATTCTCTTATTAGTAAGTTATTCAATTTTATCAATCTTAATCCACGTAATCAATCGTAATCCACGTAATCAATCGTAGTCCATATAATTAATCGTAATCCACGTAATCAATCGTAATCCACGTCTTCGAGCTAAGGCTGTCAAAATGGAAATTTTTCTTTTTCATTATATATTTAAAATTGTCAATTAATATTAAATGGAATTTTAATGAATTGCTTTTTGATTCCAGAATATACCTTTTCAAAATTAGGCCGTTCCCTTAATTACGTCATAGGTGTTGCCGCGCGCCATACTGTTCTTGGTTAAATCTTCGTTTTTACGACTCTCTACAGCACTGTTTCGCGGGCAAGAGTTTTGAAAAAAACTAGGGATGTGCTGATGTTTAGGCTCTCGTGAATTCTCCATCGTTTGAAACTATGTTTTTAGAAAAATAAACCAAACATACTAAATTCACATATGATCACCATAGAAAACCTTCAGAACAACAAACACGCTTAAATACAACTACCAGAATTCATTGCGCTCGTCAACACCTATGACGTAATTAAGAGAACGGCCTATTCCAATTGAAAATGCAATCAAATGCAAAAAACCACATCGCATATACTGCAACTACAACTCTTTTTATGGCCAATAACTTCTTCGGTTAGAGCTTTCTTGATTTTTCGTTTGTCAAGTGTAGTTTTTTTGGCTCCCACCTGATACATTTGACCAACTCACTCAGAATTATTGTTGATTGATTCACGCGTTTTCTTACTGCAGAAATGATGCTCAAAGTTGACCAAAATGAAAGAGCTGATATTTTTCAAGTTGTCAATTACGCGTTTCAGATGACTGGAAAGCCTTGTCCTGTGGTATGATACACTTTTTAACTCTTTCAGTCACCCCGAAATTGATTATAAAGCTTTTGTGAATACTGTAATGCTGAATTATTGTCAGGGGTATAGACTATTTAAATTAAACATGGTATTACATTCATCTTGAGGTTTGTCCATCCCACACAAGTTTGCTTTTGTGAATATGATAAGGTTACTGAAGCAAATTTTCAACGTTTAAAAATAAACGCACGCGATCTTTACTGAGTCAGTGCAGATTCCGTTAAGCACCACACAGGGCTCAAAGAAATGGAATTAAAATACAGTAATAAAATTCCAAGTTTTTCGTATTTGCACCTTTCGAATACAAACTTTCAATGAAGATGATGGAGGTCGTATCTTTACTCTGATGCATTGTGTTCTATAATGGAATCATAAGTTTATCATATGCAAGTCAAATCATATGCAAGTTTTATTTTGCAGGGTGTAACATAAAGCGAAATTACAATAGAATATCTTCAATTAGTATGAAGTTCTGTCCTCATTTACCTCCTGAAAATAGACGTATTTTTTTTTTGTCAATGGCTTATATGGCCTTTCCCGGGGGGGGGGGGTGAAAGGGTTATTCTATCAAAATTCGATTATCGAATACGATACATCTTGGTAAAAGGTCTCTCCACGCTATTTTGATCGTTTCTTGTTAACTGAATGTTCCTCCCCGCCATTTTGATCTTCAGTTTCTTGTTAATTGATTGTTTGTTTAAGCAGGTGAAACAAGGGCCAGCGAAGAAAAACCAGCGACAAATTCAAAGCACAGCAACGCCCAAAGTTGGCTTAGATTTCACCGATTCTGACGAAAACAAGTATGTATATGTGATTAAAAAAACCAGATTTTGCAAAGCAAGATTTACAGCAGATAACAATGCGATTTATCACTCTAATGAATAGATTTCACGCCCATTAGGGCGGCCAATCAAATCACAATTAAATAATTACTGTTGAACCCCGATATCTCAAGGGGAATGAAAATTTGTTCGAGGTGGCAAGTTTCTCAAGTAGTTGAGAAAGTTCTTAATCAATACTGAAAGTTCTTAAAGGATGAGCATAACAGTTTGAGTTCAATTGTATATAAAGCAGGGTTTGACATCTATGTTTTCAGATTGTAAATCATATTGTCACTTGCAAGACCTTAGTCTTTTGTTTTACCATAGTTAAAGGAGAAAACATTTTCCTATTAACTATGATTTTTTCTATTAAATGTGTTTTACAAAATTTGTTTAAAATTACATATGTAATTCTTTTAAGATGTATCTACTTTATTTGAAGTTTTATTTTTCCCACTAAAATATTTGGCAAAATCTACACTGATGAGTTCGAATCAAATACTGTATTTGTTTAGTAATTTTTTCAATTTTGTCAAATGTAAATATGAATGTCGCCATAAAGGGTGTTCCAAAAATGGTTATTTGTTGATATCAAATTACACTTGATGTTCTTGTCACAGTTTATCGGAAAACAGCTTCAGGCTGACGTGCAAGATAAGAGTTCAGAGTCATATCGGGAAGCAGCCATTTTTTGGAACCCTCAGACAAGGACCGAATGAATTATGTAAATTGTATAACTTTGGATTGAACAGTTACTTTTGATCTTGGTTCTTTGATTTTTAACATTTCTGCTTTAATTGTGGCGGTATTGGTTTTTGAATTCGACGATTGTAAGCAAAACAATATTACAGAACGAAACTCTTTTGTTATCTGTGACAATTCTTTTCATTTTACTTTTTTCGACTTTTTTAACCTACAACTACTAGTTAACTTTGGTTTGCTTAAAGGTTTCTGGGATTTACTAAGATATCTCTTGTGTACTTTCAGAATTGAACGTCAACAAGCAGTTCAATCATCTTCTCAACAAAACTCTCAGGCACAACAGCAGCAAGGCAGGCCACACCAACCTGTTTCCACTTCCCTTGCACCCAGACAAAGACCGAAAGGGGTTGCCAAATTCTCTTCCGCAAACGATACTGCGACGCCTACTCCATTTAAGAATGAAGTTGAGCACTTGACACAGGCACAACACCAACAAGATCAACAACAGCCATATGATCATCACGACCGAGGCCGCAGTCCCTTGCCAGGACGTGTCCAAGTTGCACATCAGCAGCATGATCAGTTCCCACAACAACAACAACAACAACAACAGCGGCAAATACCAAGACATCAATTGAATAACAAACAACAACAACTTCACTTGCAACAACAGCAACAACTTCAACAACAGAAACTTCAACAACAGCAACAGGCGTTTGAACAACAGCAGCGACAGGCATATGAGCTACAATTGCAAAGGCAGGCTTACGAGCTTCAACGACAACAACAGCAGCAACAACAGCAGCTGCAGCAACAAGCATACGAACAGCTTCAAAGACAGCAACAACAGCAACAAATTTTCCTACAGCAGCAACGTGAACAGCAACGAAGGGCTGAATATCAGTTGCATTTTGAACAGCAACAGCAACAAGTCGAACAACAACGGCAGCAATATTTGATAGAGGAACAGCGGAGGCAAATGGAACTACTGCATATCAGTCAGCAACAGACCCGTGAGCCGCAGACAGACGCGAGAGCAGCACGTTTTGATGCAGAAAATAGATTTCAAAATTCAGGTAATTCTCAAATCAGCACTCCTGCAATAAATCCGTTCGAAGATTGTTTTTCTGCGAGTGTGAGCCAGAATGATGATATTTTTAAAGGCCAGCGTACTGTGAACCCGTTTGGGTCAGAGTTTTCGACGAATGATGGAATACCTGCCAGTGGAGTACCTTACAGAGGAGTATCTTCCAGTGGTGTACCTGCGAGTGACATACCTTCCAGTGAAATGCCTTCCAGTGGAATACCTTCCAGTGGAATACCTCCTGTTGCAAGAATTAGAATCAACAATCATCGTAGTCATTTTCGGTCGCGAAGTGATACGTTTTCGGATTTAGCGAAAAGAGCAAACGGGAATGTTGACCAAGTTGATTCAGAACAGCTTTTTCACACTCTTGAGAGTAGCAGTCCGAATAAATCGGTACCCGATATTAGGAAAACCGATGACCATTCAAGGGCACCCACAGATCAACTTCAAAAGACTTGCGATGATTCCACAGAGTCTTCTAAAAGCGACGATTCTGAAGGCCGAAATAAAATCAACTTTGATGCATATTCATCACAACCGACCTTTCAGAGTTCGTTGCAATTTCGTATGGATCTTAGTATACCGGTGATATCTAAGCTGGATAAGAAAGCGATTAGTGCGAGTCGTAGCGAGCCAATTTTCAGTTCAAAGAAGGATAATAACGAGGAGAAACCGACCTTAGACGAAGCTGATGCGTCCCCGTTGATTTCACCAAGCACATCCGTTCAGGAGAAACACTATATTTACGTCCGAACTTCTTCGTGTAGCAGCGACGAAGTGTCCGAAAAATCAAAAGGAGAGTCGAGTGAAGATGAACCGGACGGAGAACGGGATGATGTAGATTATTCTACAATCAGATCTGCCTCTTTATCTTCGCTCGATGCGAGTTTGGAGAAATGCGAGTTAGAAGCAAATGGAGCAGAAGCGTGCATAGACAGAACGGAGCTGCAACACGTGGCAGGTTCGCCCGAGGATATTTTCGGGTCAGCTCCTTTCAGATTTGAACCTTCGAAGAAAATCGCGTCGAACGTGAACTCGATACCACAGAACCAACCATTTAGAGCTAAGAATTTGAACGGTGACGATAATAGAAATTATGCTGGAAAACAGAAAGCTGATCTGACCATAAAATATTTAAAGCCGACTGGAGATGCTCTCGGCGTGGGGACCACTCCTAGTTTTAACCCTTTTACGCCAGACTCAGATCCATTCTTGATGGCTACAAATGAGCAGTCCCGTGAGAACAATGAAGGTGAAATTAATGAAGATGCGAGCATCAATGAACTCAACTTAAGCAAAAGCCCAACTTCCGAAGATCCGTTTGGATATGCACCTTTTGTCAAGATAATCAAGCACAAAAGGCCTCTCTCGAGCCAGGAACTTGCTGCCAAGGGCAAAGAAGATGGACACGCAAATAAGAAAGTCCATACTCGCAGGCGAATGCTGCCTAAGGCACCGATAAAGGAATAGTTAGTTTAAGATTATTTTTATAAGGTAACATTTTTAAAGTCAAACTATAGGATGAGTTTATGTTCCTCTGAAGCCGATTCTAATGCCCGCGCTTTTTCAATATAATTACAGTGAGAGTCAATTTTATGGCTTTCAAAGGAACTATACACTCTTGATTTGAAATTATTTGTTGGCAAACTTCAGAAATATTTCCTTATGCAAATGTAAAGAGTAGCACCTGTTTTTTGTAAACCATGAGGTAACTTACGGACACTATTTCTTGGGGAGAGAACATTTTCCCACAGACTGCCACCATCAGCTAAATTTACTTTTAGCCAAAAACAAATCATCTCTTTATTAAAACTCTGCATCATCAACGTAACGACAAGCTTCCCGTATTTTTTCGAATGACGAATGCAGATCGAATAAATCAATCTGTGTTTGCAATGTTTTTGTGTAGGTATGGTTTCTTGATTCGAAAGATTGAAATATCTTCATGTATGGCACCTTCTGCAGACGAAAACCGTAGACGAGCCAGCAATTACGAATAATAAAACGTAGACGAGCCAGCTATTTAGCAGGATGTTTGCTGTTTATAAAATACCGTAATAGCGTACGCCTTATTAGGAACAAAATGTTTAGTCATTTTGTGGAAGTGTTAGACTTATCATACAACTTTTGTTATTCGTTGGCAGCCTATTTTATACAAATTATTTCGTCAAATTATGTCGAGTTTGACTCGCACTTGACACGTGGTTTCAAACGATGTAAATTGATCATGGATTTAATTATCATAATTAAATTTGATCCGATTTATAAGAGTGATTTGTGCCTAACTATTACCATAATGTTCAGATTTTGGCACCCTTGTTTGGTATAACAGAGTGTTGTATTGAAGCATGTCTTTAAAATTAAGTTTTTTGTGTAATAAATTATGATAAATTATTTACAATAATGTCGAGGTTTGAGCACCCTTTTTGGTGTAAGAAAGCTTGTCTCTCAAATAAAGCTTCTTTCTTAATAAATTATGACAAATTATGATAACTTATTTCATGATCAACTCGCAAATCAAGCACCGTTTGACGTGTAACTTAGATATGTGTCTATGTATATTAATATTCATCGGCAACCCGTTCCCAGGCGCGATTATTTCAATTTATGCGAAATGGACAAAGTAATATTTCAACACTCAAATTCAATTATGGCGCTTTGTCTTTTGGGATAGATTGAAACGAGGCTTTAACAGCTTTATTGTTGAAGTTCGATTTGTCACTGTTTGAATTACGATTGCGAGGCGCAAAATCCAAGTCCAGAAATTTTCCTTCATTTTATGAGTCGTATAGCCTTGCATAACTACAACGATTGTAATGATTCTGGTTTGAGAGAGTCGATCAAAACGCAGAAAAGCGACGTTTCTCTGGGAACGAGGTTGGTTCATCATCAGTTTACGGAAACATTTAGAATGCAATACTGCTAACTGCTATTTCCCAAAACACGCATGATCTTTAAAAATTGCTCTGTGTTTGTGATATTAAAGTAATGATATACATATTTAGATAATTTTGTGTTTCATCTGTTTCAATGTATTACTGTAATTGATGTAGGATGTATAAATTTGCATGAAATTTCATTGAGTGCATCTAATTTTCAATTGTATTCTTAGTTCAGATGGAAGGGACCAGGAATGTCATGATTGGGTTTATTGAGGGGTAGGGGGAGGAGGAGGGGAGTTTCGTCAAAAATCTTTGCCAGAATTTTTGAATTCAATGCTTTTGGATTTTATTTCATGCTTTTGCAAATATTTACTTTTTCTCCTTTACACCCTTTTTTTATAAGGAACACCTTTTTTTAGGTATTCCGGCCTGAAATTATTTTAGTATCTCAAAGTATTTACAGAAAGTAGAAATTTAGTGTGAAGATGTTTAGAACATACCTTGAAAAGTACTTTAAAGAAGCATTAGAAGTGTAGGGGGGAGGAGGAGGGGGGTACAAAATTCGCAAAAATCCATGAAGACAGTAAGGAACTGCGAGCCTCAACTTGAAGCTAGGGCTCCTTATATAAAAAAAGACGTATTTAGTATGCCCCACACGTATTATAGTTTATAAGACAGTAGGCCCAAATTTCTGAGATAAAACAATGAATTCTATTGTTATATTGTTTCCAAAAACAATATAAAACAATGCAAGAAGTTAAGAACCAACCTACCAACTGCAGACCTTACTTTCTTGTAAAAAAAAATACGTGTAGATCACAGAAACCAGTCAATAGCTAGCTACCTAATTGGAACAGGAGCAAGTAAGAAGTTGGTGTGCTTTAGTATTAGTAAACAGCAGAAATTTAAGCCCTTTACACGAGAGATATTGCAGTTTAGATATTTTAATTTATTTTGGATCAATTTCATTCAGTTTTTGTTTTTCCGTCAACTTTTACCAATGTTTGAAAACAGAGATGTTTGAGTAGGCGTGGTGTAAAACCACCGACCACCGACCAAGCGCAACCGACCATGTTCCACCGACCACACCGACCAAGGAAACCACCGACCTTAACACTACCGACCACCGACCAAGAAAACCACCGACCATGAACCAATGTTATTTTTGAAAAATTAACTTTTAAAATTATAGAAATTAGTGGAATAATTTGTAAATGCGTCAATGTTTCCAATTTTATAGTTATTTAGTAATCTCACCCCTCCTTTATCTCAAATCATGTAATTTATGGGTTTAAAAGAAGAACCTTCGTCAGGCTGTCAACCAAAGTTGTAGGTTATTTTATGTGGTTCTTTTCTACTGTATGGGGAAATCCTAAGCATTATGTATGAAAGTGCAATCAGAATTTGCTCAAAACGATAAAATAAACTTTGCTTTGCAGGACACGCAAGAAGGCATATTTGTAAGGGAAATAACATGAAAATATAATAACAAGAAAATAAAATACTAAAATAGCGAATAGAATGATGATATAAACGAAAAAAGAAAAATTCAAACCTTTTTCGTTTTTTCTAGTTTTAAGTGGCTTTACCAATCCATCATGTGGTTCCACATTTAAAATATTGAAATTTCAAATGGGTGTTGAGATATCAATAGTTTAAGCTTCATTATTATAAAAGGTAAAAAAGACTGAGAAAAATACCTCTAGTTGGAAAAATCACTCCAAGGGCTCAGAATATAAAATAAAGACAAAAAATAAACTATCAAATACAATGATTCCGTTTAGTTGAACGGCTCAGCGCAATCCATGCCCCCAAAAATAATCTTGATTCTGATGGTGCAGCTTATTAGTACATATACTTGCCGCCTTATTGATATTTTGTTAGCCTGTAGGACATTCGAATTTTTTCAAATTTATATTGTAAATGCTTTTCTTCTGGATATTGATGACAAGTATGGATGTGTTAGTCATAGGGTCCAATTATTGCAAGAAAAGCCAAAACATTGTTTTACTTCAACGTGGGAGTGTGCAAAATTTATTTTACAACGGAGAAGGGCACCATTCTCGAAGAAGCATTGACTTTTCATTGACTTGTCAAAGAAGGGCATTGACTTGTCAAAGAAAGGCAACTATGTTTTCTGGCACCATTCTCGACAGGCATTGACTTTTCCCCCACTTTTTTGGTCGATTTAAGAAAGAATTTGGAATTCAAGTAAATTAAATTTCCTCAAAAATAATTGATCTTGTCTTTAGTAAACAATATACATACCTATGGTATCAAATTTATAAATTTTCATAATAATGGTAAATATAGTCAGTCGTTTTGTACCAGATGAAGTTTGGCTATACGGGGCACACACATTATTTTTAAACATTGCTGACGGGGCACTAAGTTTTTAGCATTTTATGACAACGGGGCTTTAACTTTTTTTAAATTTATTTTTTGGTTTGCACCTAACCTTGTTGTACAATAAATTTTTCAATCGTTTTTTGCTGAGCTGATAGATAAGACAAATATTCCTCTCTGAAATGTTTCTTCACAAATTTTCCTGATGCCTTTATATTTTCTATGTTTTCTAGAAATCGGTGGTCTGTGGATTTCTTGGTCGGTGGTCGGTGAAATACTGGTCGGTGGTCGGTGGGATCCCGGTTGGTGGTCGATGGATTTCCTGTTCGGTGTGGTCGGTTGACTGGTCGGCGGTTCTAAACAACGCGTTTGAGTCGCCCATGAAAACGGAGCCATTCAAACACGGTTTGTTTTGAATACCATAGTTTTAAAACGACAGCAACAGTTATACGCCAGTTATGTTCCGGTGAATGAATTCCAGCCTTTCATATGAAAAACTTTTATAATAGACTCTTCAGTCACTGCATTGTGAATTCTGACAAAAACAATAGGAAAAAACAGGTTAATTAAGTGTTTAAGTAATTAAGAACAAAGGCCTGGAATCAAAAATTAGGTTCTTAAAAGTGGGACTGCTTTGATCTGTTTTTGCCTTTAAATTTTTCATCCATTGATTTGGACGAAACCAGTCCAAACCATCCACCATTCCAACCAGTGTGAACAACACATTGAACCGTCCATGAAGGACGAAACAAAAAGGAAAAATCTTGATGACCTTTATAACAAATAACTTCAGTTATTGTTGTCTTAAATGAATGTACTGTAGTCGTAAATCCAATAATTTAATCAACAAAAGAGCGTTGAGCATATAATGATTACGCATATAATGATCAAGCTTTGAAGAACTTCTTCGCGAAGATAGGACGGTCGCAACACATCAGAAAAACCTTCTACAACTAGCAATATAAATTTATCAAACAATTGATAACTTGAATTTAACTTTTATGAACAAAATTTTTAAGCTATTAGACACAACATATAACTTAAGAGGCCAATTATTTAAAGATAAAGAGACCAAATACTGTTTTATATGGTCTAGATACAATATCACATAGATGCAATGAACTATGGAACAGCATTCCCGAGCATTCCAGCTGCCATAAAAGCTGCAAGAAATGTGGGTATTTTCAACAACAAAAAAAGTCAAGCGAGTAAAAGTTCAAGCATGTTCATCAGACTATGTACACCATACGCTCATAATATTGGCTACATTGGGTAAAAAAGGTTTTTCGAAATTTCCTGAAATAATTTTTGCCAATTTTTTTATCGTTTCGTATCGTAAAATTATATATTTGTATTAGACGTTAGTATTTATTAGCTAGTTAAAGCTATATTTGTTGACAAACATTAAATAAAGGAACGAAAATTTATTTTTATTTTTTAGTGCTCAGATCTTGGTTCTGATGTTCTGAATTCTTTCGTTCCGACGTTCTCTAGTAAACAATTATCCTTCACAAATGAAGTAGTTGGTTTGTTTGTTTGTGTATGAAGTAGTTAAATGAAGTAGTTAAATGAAGTAGTTGGTTAGTAGTAGTTAAATGAAGTAGTAGTTAAATGAAGTAATTAAATGAAGTAGTTAAATGAAGTAGTTGATCACACCAACTACTTCATTTCTTTCTTTTTATCATTCCAACTTCCCAACTGCTTCCAGCTGTTCATTCATTGTCAACAGCGAAATAACAACAGTAAAATAAAAATATACGTGTATGTTTCCGTTTATGTCCACACGCCTATTTTCGTGTTTGTTTGTGTCTTGTAGTTTTCGTTGTCTCGAAAGAAAAATAAACATTACTCATGCACATTGGGAATGCTGAGAAAGTTATTTTGTTGCTGGTCACGTGGTCATTTTGATTTCAGTGGAACCTC
>JAYJMH010031678.1:0-16940 GCA_036873815.1 Phacellophora camtschatica
ATTAGATATGTTTTATATATACCGAATATTAGCGATATTAGTTTTATTGAGCGACGTTTTGATGTCATCCTAACGTCATTTTTAAGCTGACTTCATTGAAAACATGTTCGTCATATATATATATCCGTACAAATTTTCTTCATTTTTTCTTCAGTGACACAATGAGTCAAGGACCAAGTACAGTCCAGCGAATATCACAACCAATTGGAACACTGAATTTTCAAAGTATGTAAACATTTTATTGAATCCGTTGTAAACAATAAGAAACCATCTCAACTGGAAAATGTAAACAAGCAAAGCCATGCAGAATTGGGGAGGAGATGTTTACATTTTCAAGTTGAGAGAGTTTTGCTTTGTTTTTGACGACTAATCGCTTTGAAATTGGTGTGTCAACTTCATTAAATTGTTACAAAAATTGCTTCTGTTTAACTGCATACTTTAATTGACACGTAACGTGCTTGCGAGCAAGATGTATTACACATAACGTGCTTTTCATTTCCTTTCAAAGTATGAAGTGAATGTTTGACCTCAATGATATGAATTTTTTTGTTAACGTTTTCGAGTTTCTGTGAGATTGAAACTTTTAGAAAATTGTTTGTAATGCAAGCACAAGCATCAAAGAAAATCACCAAAAATCTTTTATAATTAGTTTAGTCCTTTTTCTGACGTGAATATCAACTGTAACCATTGCAATCCGTGCAGTACACGATTTTTGGTAGCTCGTCAAAGATATTTCTTTTTTCTTTTGGCGCATCCGTTATATAACTATATATAGATATTGTGTATATATATATAATATATATATATATATATATATCGTGCATATATATATTTATTGTATATATACTCTTTTATTTTTACAATTGCTTTTGTTCATTTTTGAGCATCTCATAAATGCTGTTGGTAAGAAATGTTAGCTTTGTTTGCTGAATTAAGTTTTTGTTGGTACACGTGTAACCAAGCAAATTTATTAAAATGCTTGGATATCAGTTGAAAGCTTAATTAATTTGATTTATCTTTTAGCTGAAAAACAAAAAAAGGATGTCCGAGCGCGCCTGAAAGATATTGAAATTTCAAAGAATCTCGTGACACTTGGAAATGTAGTGCAAGAGGGTAAGTGCATCACCAAGAAATTATCTGACTTCGTGTTTTTTGCTTTTGTCTTCGCCAAAGACGTATTAGAAGTTAATAAAGACGTAGTTTCAGATGTAAATTTAGTAAATTCAAAGAAAACTTGCCGTCGTTTTCTTGCACTGAAAGTTTTAAAAATTGACCTTATTTGAAAATGAGTACAAAAATTAAAACGAAAGACCGGAAACTGCTTTTCACGTTCGTAAAGTTTCTGCGGAGGAGATTCGTTTGTGATATCATTGTGCTTTGTTTACATAAATAAAACCTCAATTAAAAGTTTTGTACTTTGCTTGCTCGGAGTCACTCAATAATTTCTCGGTTACACCAAATGAAATTTAAAAATGGGTTCTTGCGTTAGTGCGAACGTGCACATTTTTGGGGTATTTCAAGGGTAAGGATATCTTACTGTTTCTTAAAGGGGTAAATATTTTTCACAATAATTCATTATTTTTCTCCAGCAAGGAATTAGGTTTCATTTTTCATACCATCTACCCCCGTACCACCTACCTAAAACGTTCCATCGACAATTCAAAAGAATAATCTTCTCAATATCAAAATTTTTTCCACGCTTTAGGTGCATTTGGGAGAGTTTATGTTGGAAGTCTACTAAGCAGTGAAAGTGGAGAGGAGCAAAAAATATTTATCAAGACAGTAAATGGTAACTCTCGAAGAATTTTCTTATTTCGTATTGATTCTACTTGGCGGAAATTCCGATATTTAGGGTGTATTTTATTCATCCTTACAAACCTACCAGAATCGGCAGACTGTCAGAGGATCTCGAAATTGGAAATTCTAGATGGTACACCAGAAAGGCAAATGCTACCCTTCTTACAGTGAAATTCGAATACGAGAAAGAAAATAAAAAAAAATCGCGCGACGGTTTGCTAATGGAAACCACAATCTCTGCGAAGTCTTTCAAATCTGCCAAGTCTACCATTTTCAGAATATTGGAAGAAAAAAATACTAATTGCAACTCTACCATGCCTTCCGAAAACGGAATTGGTGCCAATAAAATACACTCTTAGTCTGTTCATTTGGAGATTTATTGATATGTGGTTATCCAGAACGATGTTTTATGGTCTTACTTGACTAAAATCATTTGGCACTCCAGAAACGTTCTATGTGCCACAATAATTTGAGCGTAGAGTACCTTGACTGTTACTTATCTGAGCATTTTTTCACTGAAAAAACTTTCTCCTTTGCTTTTAGATTTACTGTCTATTTTTTGGACAATTTCTTTGGGATTTGAAATAGTCTCATAAGAGCTGGAAAGCTTAGCTGTTTTTATAGTTTTTGTAATTGATTGCTTTCAACCGATTATTACTTTTGTAATAGCTTACTTTAGTATTTTATTACTTTAGTAATAGCGTTTGCCAGGAAGCCATTCGATAAAAATATTAAGCAAGTTTTAAAAATCAAATAGCTCCAAAAACCTTAGTGGAAACAGCTTTAAGTCTTGGTAGAATGAGCATATATTGAGTTTTACCAATAAAGGTTACGCCATTTTTGTTGGAATGTTTTCAATTTTGTGTTATCATAACTTTTTTCTTTAATCTAAATTATGCGAGAACACTCCAAGACTTTTAAATGAGGATTAAAATACTTTACTTTGCTATTATTTTGTGATGTCTAAATTAAATTAATTTGTAATTTTAGACCAAGCATCACCAGAACAAGTAAATCTGTTCCTTACAGAGAGCAGTCTTTTGAAAAAGACTAATCAACGAAACGTTCTACCCATAATGCACGTGATTCTGGAAGAGGGAATGGCCCCTCATGTCATCCTTCCATACATGAATAGAGGAAATCTGAAGAATTACATGAGATTATCAAGGACTGCAGAGCCTCTTAGTAAAGTATGTTTCACGTGTTCCGTTTGTAGTTTAATCTCGTAGCTGCACAGGAGGAAATAAAGGTTACTGTACCCTTTGTGGGAAGATTTGCAAAAATTGACCGCCCTTGTGTAAACAACGGTGCGTGCCTCAATGCTTGCTTTGTAATCAAACCATTGTGTCCGTGAAAGACTGAAGGTCACGAACAACAAAATCATGTCAGGAAATTTTAATATGTTGTGTAATTTCGGAAAAACCAACATTCAAATTAATGTTAATGGTTTCCAAGGTCTTTTCGTATTTTATGACCTTGTAAAAGTCGGACTATTAAATTTGGTAAAAATTCCTGGCACGATTTTGCGTTGTGACCCTGTGTGTGAAATTCCAATGAAATTAATTGGTCCGTTAGGCACTCAAAGCTTTTTGAACACTAACTGGTATCCCCAAATCATGTTCTGAGAACTTCTTCTCCTTATTCTTATTGGCTTTTTCCGTCTTGTTCAAGACATTAGCCTTGCCTCTAGTTTTTTCCTATTCCTTTCGCTCATAGTCGTTCTCAGTTAGTTCATCTACCGTTTTGTTTATTGGCTTCAGATCGTTATTTATTTCTCTGACCCATTTTTGTTTTGGTCTTCCTTGATTACCTTTCGCTTTTTTCAAATGTTCTTTGACAGCTAATTTTGCTGGTGTTCTTTCCGGCAACCTTAACATGTGCCCAAGCCAGTTTAATCGCCGTTTTTTTATTTTGGTTGTGATGGGTGTCTGATGTGATCTTATATATATTTTTTCATTTCTTATTTTATCCATTAATTTGATGTTTAGCATTCTACGTAGCGGTTTTCTTTGGAAGATATCGAGACTTCTTTCCAATTTCTTATTTAGGGCCCAGATCTGGCAATTGTGAAGCAGCAATGGATATATAAATTTATTAAGCGTTCTTATTTTTAGTTTTATGGATGTCTGTTGCCGAGCATTCTTTCATATTTGTCAAAGGCATCAATTGACAGTCCCTTCCTTCTTTTTATGTCTTTTTCTGTGTCTAAAATACTTCCTAGATATTTTATGGTCTTCCATTCATCGTTGCCGTCTGAAACAACACAAAATTCATAGTTCTGGGGAACTAAGATATGCAAAAAATGACGGGAAAACCCATTACTAACTGTGCGTGTGGAAGTAAGAACAACCGGAAGTCAAGCAAAACGTGCGCTTTTTTGAACAAATCCTCAATTATTTCAACAAAATCACATAATTGAAAGGAAACCCAATGTCCGGGCTTGAAAAATTATTAGCTTCTACGTGCTTAAGTATGCACAGAACATTTAAGGTAAAGTGAGCCTGGTTTTATTTTATTAAATCCTTTTACTGCAATTTTTCAGATATTCAAAATCTTTTTTAAAGCTCAAAATACTTAAAAGCTCAAAACTTTGCGTAATACATGTGCACTGTAAAATTGCTTAAGAGAAACATGTAGTCCAACAACTAAAGCTACGAATCATGATAAAAACCAAAACGGAGTACAGCAAATTTGAGATGCTTTTCTGTGATTGCACAAAATGTGCTGATGGAGTTACGGAATGTTTATAATCTAGAAAGAATATTAATGAAAATTATTTAATCAAATCGGAAAATGGAATAAGCAGAGCCGAAAAGAAGGCAGGAAAAGGCAGATTGTTGTATCGAAGGCCTGGGTATGTTCATTTCGTTGGGAACAATTTTTCTGAGTGGTTTTTGCACAAGCATTGGTAGCTGTTCACATGCCTATTTTTATCTGAGGGGAAATAAGAGAAATATGTGAGACTTTGAGTAGTTAAAGATTTATATGATTTTTTCTACATTTTTATTGAACCAAAACTTAAATAATCTTTTTTTACCTTTACTGAATATTGCTTGATTTATTTATAATGTTTTTATAATAGCTTTTCTAAAGTGACCAATAATGGATTTTTCTTTTGATCAATTTTCCATTAAAATTTCACTTTGCAGAAATATTTTTCTATTTTACTCCATAAATTACTTTATGGCAAGTTTTGATTTAGATGTTTGTCTTCATAAAACGTATCTTTGTTGCGACATTGTATTACAGTTTATGGAATTTGTAATTTTTGAAACCCGCACTATCTACCAAGGAACCGTCTTTTTTACATAATCTTAAATCTGTTTCTCCCTTCAAAATGGCAAGAAAAATCTTGCTTAAATGTTTTCTGCTAGTTTTCCGCCAATAATTCACCGCCGATATTCGTGGTGATTGTACAAAACTTTTAATTTATGAAATAAGAATTACGATTGTACTAAAATGCAGTGCTGTCATTGTGTTAACTTTGTGCTATTTTTAAATAAACGGTATACATTTCTTTGTAAGACACATTTTTTATTTATAGCATATTTTTATTTATGTTGATTTTATCTGCAATTGTAGACGCTGACAACGAGGGATATTGTTTTCATGGCGATACAAATAGCACGTGGATTACAATACCTCATTAAAAGAAGGATATTTCACAGAGATGTCGCTACGAGAAATTGTGTGTAAGTTTGATTTTCATTGCTTTTTTCTAAATTTATGTATATGTACATATATATCTATGTAATTAATTTGTGTTGATAGGTCTTGTTGGAAGTTGTGAATAATTCTTGGAGAATTTATTTCTAAGAAGTTTCTTTTTTTTTGGGAATTATGCTTCCGAAGTTGGAAGGTTTGTTTCCACTCGCTATAACAAGAGCAGATTTTGTAACAATTGTGAAATCGACAAGCCAATTTCAAAATGATTTCAAGAATTTTCTCAAGCATAAAATCAAAACATGCCTTTGTTTGTTTTGATTTTCTGCTTGAAAGAATTCATTTTGTCTTCGATGGCTAATTGCTTTGAAATTGGTGTGTCGGTTTCACTATTGTTAAAAAATGTGCCCTTGTTTTTCGCTATTTAATAAAACGTAATTTACACTAAACTTTGTTTAACATATAGGAAAGGGTTTGAATTCCAATGTGCTTTATTGGTGCTGAGAAAAAGCATACTTAAAATGCTTTTTACTCAAAATGTCAATTTTCAATGTGTATCGAATTTGTTTTCTTGATTGTGTTTACTCAGTTTTGGAACATTGCCAGAATACACAACGTTCTGATGATGTATTTTACGAAGTAGTATTACTATCATTTACGGTATCTTGTGTTTTAACTTAAAATAATACGTCCGCTACTTTTATTCATCATTTCACAGTGCTGACGAAGAGTATAGAGTAAAGATCACTGACAATGCATTGGCAAGAGATTTTTTCCCTGGAGACTATCATTGCTTGGGTGATAACGAGAATCGACCAGTTAGGTGGATGGCTGTTGAAAGCTTGGAATTCAATACATACAATACTGCGAGTGTCATTGTGAGTAGTTTCTCTTTGTTGAATTTTAATTGTATTTCTTGCATGAATGAATTAAATAAACACGATTTTAAAATAAAATGTTGTTCATTTTCATAAGATTTTATCTTAAGGAAGTGAACACGGAGGACAAGATTAGGCTGATAAAGTACAAGATTTGCTGTGAATAGCGAAACTTTCTTTTTTCATCAGCCGTGATTTTTAACTTTCATCTCTTATTCGTTGATGACTGGTGTTCTTTTGATGTAAAATTTTTATGCAATTTTACCAAGAATACTGGGTGTCCCAAAAAACGGGAAACATAATTCATCAGGGCAAATGATGAGAATTTAGCTCAAATTAATCAAGGCTAGCGATGAGAATTTGGGCCAAAATTGGAGGCAAACTTTCAATATTTCCAAATATTTCAACTCTCACTGCATTGATATCAACAAACAAGGTATTTATTTTCAAGCTACCTATCTAGGATTATTTTTAAAATTACTGCGGATTGATTTGAGATTTGAGCTAAATTTGATCTAAATCATCAAATCTGTTACCTTTTTGGGACACCCGGTTTCTATTATTTCTATGTATACTTATTTCTGTGTACTATAATGCGTTTCTTGTCAAGTAAAAGATAGAAATGAACATTTTGTAGACAGCATTATAATTGTGTTTACATAGGGTTTTACGCTTGTTCTCTTTATTCTTTCTGCTTTCACGTTTTTCTCGCTTTAAGCTGGTACTTCATTATCTCTTATTCTAATCAAGAACTTTTATCAGTTATCAGAACTCATATAATTCCACTCGACGCAGTCTTTCTTTTAAGAATCAAATTTGTTTTATTTTAGCAAATTTTTTTAGCATCTTGTTTAGCTGAGCATGCAATAATGCTATTGAAAATTTATATTTTAAGATTTTAATATTTTTCTCATAGTGGTCATATGGTGTTTTGTTATGGGAACTGACTACACTCGCTCAAACTCCATACGCAAATGTGGATCCATTTGAGATGCTTCGATATCTAAAAGCGGGATTTCGTTTACCTCAACCACCAAATTGCCCCGATGATTTGTTCACTGTCATGGCTTGCTGTTGGGCCTTAGCTCCAGAAGAAAGACCGCATTTTAGTCAAGTTGTAACATGCCTCGAAGGATTTTACAGCACACTGAATGCATTTATTTGATTCTGTTGAATGTTCTGCTGGATACTGTGTCATCTATCTCAAGTATCAGACATCAACCATCAGAAATATCGCAACGGTTACAGGAGTAGTATATCTTTACCTGTTTGTCGAGAACACTTATGCAGATAACTTCCAATGCCTTTTTCAGTATTGTTATATTATTGCATTAATCGTGATGGTCACAACAAGGTAACTTGAAAGAAAAAAACAGGAAGAACGATCAAGATCAGATTTTCAAATTCATTTTTCAAACAGTGATTAGACAATGTATTTCTGATAACATTGTCCGCTGCTCAGGCTTAACATTCTGAATTTTCATATAACGGTGTAGATTATGTAAATGTATATTAATTACTTTCAGATATATGGAAAAATTATTTTGTACTAATAATTGTTGCTGTCATTGCCTTTGTGACAACCGTAAACTTTCTATGAGTGAGCATCTTTGTGAAGAAGACACGTTTGTGACTTGAAGAACTTTTTATCAAGGTCGTTTTGAAATTCTGCGCAAAGTTTATTTTATAGAAAAGCTGGACCGTTGCTAAACACAGTGGGTGAAACTTTAGGTGTTATGAAAGGTGAGAAACTCTCAAAATGTTTTGTATTAAGTTGCCCAGAAGAGAATTTAGCGCGGTATGGTTAGAGCTACCCAACTTCTAAAACTCTTAATTGCTGCGAAGGAGCATGCTTCCCAGCTCACTAATTCTCTTTTTAATCAAAATTTATTTATTTATTTTTTATTTTCTTCAAATGTTTTAATCCAAATTTGCTGTCTCATCATTTTTGCTTACTGCTTACAAACTCATACCCACGAACTCTGCACCAAAAAATGAAGCAATTACACCTTGCCCTAATTATAGGCATGAAATGGATTTGAAAATTTTTGAAAATTTAAATTGCTATTACAAAAATAAGAAAACTTGTTTTCCATCAATAAGTGAGGCTATAAACTTAACATTTTGCCAACATTTTTCCAATTCCAAAAAGGTCCATTTTAGACCAAGGCAATAACCTTACCATTTAGCCGAAAAACTGCCAATTTCAAATTGACCCGTTTTATAGCAAATCGTAAACCTTACAATTTAGCCGAAAAACTGCAAATATATAAAAGATCCAATTCAAACCAAATAGTAAGGCTATAACCTTACCAAGTAGCCGAACAATTTTTAAATTTGAAATGACTTGTTTTTAACCAAAAAGTGAGGCTAAAACCTTGCCATTTTGGAGAAATTCTACAAATATTGAAGAGATCCGTTTTAGACCAAATAGTACGGATATAAACTTACAATTTAGCTGAAAAACTGCAAATATTGAAAAGATCCGTTTTAGACCAAATAAGAAGTAAATCTTAGTAAATTACCCAAAAACCGCAAAATTGTAAAGGCCTCCTTTTCAACCAAATTGTAAGCCTATAAGTTTACGATTCAACAGAAAAACTGCCAGTTTCAAAAAGTCCCATTTTAGAACAAAACGTAACCTTACATATTAGGAGAAAAGCCAATTTTGGAAATATTGGTTTAGACCAAATAGTAAGGCTTTAACCTTACCTTTTAGTCGAAAAAATGCCAATTTCAAATTGACCCGTTTTATAGAAAATCGTAAGGCTATAACCTTACCATTTAGGAGGAATGTTTCCAATTTAAAAAAAGATCCATTTTAGACCAAAGTGTAAGGCTAGAAGGTTGCTAATAAGTTACCCGAAAAACTGCCAAGTTTTAAATGCCTCGTTTTCAACAAAAAAGTAAGGCTATAACCTTACCATTTAGCCGAAAAATTGCCAACTTTGAAAAGTTCCCGTTTTAGATCAAATAATAAGGCTAAAAGCTTACTAAACTACCCAAAACTGCCAAGTTGTAAATGCCTTGTTTTCAACAAAAAGTCAGGCTGTAACCTTACAATTTAGCCGAAAAACTAGAAATATTGAAAATAACCCGTTTTAGACCAACTACGAAGGCTATAACCTTGCAATTTGGCCGAAAACCTGCAACCTTTGAAAACATTCGTTTTTGACCAAACGATAAACGATAAAACATCCGTTTTAGACCCAATACTAAGACTATAACCTCACAATTTAGCCAAAATATGTCCAATTCTAACAAAATTCATTTTAGACCAAGGAGTACGGCTATAACCTTATCATTTAGCCGAACAACTGCAAATATTCCAATGATGTGTTTTAGACCAAATACCAAAGCTATAACGTTACAATTTGTAAATGGCTAGTTTTCAACCAAAATGCCTTGCTTTCAACCAAAAAGTAAGGCTATAACCTTACCATTTAGCCTACAATCTGGAAATATTAAAAACAGCCGTTTTAAATGCCTTGTTTTTAACCGAAAAGTAAGGCTAAAACCTTACAATTTAGTCGAAAAACTGCCAATTTAAATTTGTCCCGATTTGAAGCAAATCGTAGGGCATTTACATATTAGGAGAAAAAAAGCCAATATTGGAAAGAGCGATTTAGACCAAATTGTAAGGCTATAACCTTACAATTTAAAAAAAATATTTCCAATTCTAAAAAATTCATTTTAGACCAAGGAGTACGGCTATAACCATAACATTTAGCCGAAAAATTGCAAATATTGAAAAGATCCCATTTAGACGAAATACTAAGGCTATAAACTTACCATGTAGCCGAGAAACTGCAAATATATAAAAGATCCATTTTAAACCAAGTAGTAAGGCTATAAACTTATCATTTTACCCGAACAATTTTAACTTTGAAATTCCTAATTTTTAACCAAAAAGTAAGGCAAAAACCTTGCCATTCTAGATAAAAACTACAAATAATAAACTCATCCGTTCTAGACCAAATAATACGGCTATAACCTCACCATTTAGCCGAAAAACTGCAAACATTGAAAATAACCCGTTTTAGACCAAATAATATAAGCTTAAGCTATAAACTTAGTAAATTATCCAAAAACAGCCAAATTGTAAATGCCTCGTTTTCAACCAAATTGTAAGGCTATAATCTTACAATTTAGTGGAAAAACTACCAATTTCAATTTGACCCGTTTTGTAGCAAATGGTAAGGCTATAACCTTACATATTAGAAGAAAAACTGTCAATACTGAAAAGATTGATTTAGACCAAATTGTAAGGCTATTACCTTCCAATTTAGTCAAAAAGCTCCCAATTTTAAACTGACCCGTTATATAGCAAATCGTAAGGCTATAACCCTACAACTTAGCCAAAATACTTCCAATTCTAAAAAAAATTCATGTGAGACCAAGGAGTCCAGTTATGACCTTACACTTTAGCCGAAAAACTGCCAATTTTGAAAATATCCGTTTTAGACCAACTACGAAGGCTATAACCTTGCAATTTGGGTGAAAAGCTGCAAACTTTGAAAACATTTGTTTCAGACCAAACGATAAGGCTATAACCTTACGATTTAGCCGAAAAACTGACAATTTTGGAAAGATCCGTTTTAAATCAAATAATAACGCTATAGGCTTACTAAATTACTAAAAAACAGCGAAGTTGTAAATGCTTGTTTGCAAACAAAAAATAAGGCTATAACCTTACAATTTAGGCTACAATCTGGAAATATTAAAAGTAACCCGTTTAAGACCAAATACGAAGGCTATAACCTTGCAATTTGGCCGCAAAGTTTCAAACTTTGAAAACATTCGTTTTAGACCAAACGATAAGGCTATAACCTTACCATTTAACCGAAAAATAATTTTGTGGAAAAACTGCCAATTTCAAATTGACCCGTTTTATAGGAAATCGTAAGGCTGTAAACTTACATATTAGAAGAAAAACTGTCAATACTGGAAAGATTGATTTAGACCAAATTGTAAGGCTAGTACCTTCCAATTTAGTCGAAAAACTCCCAATTTTAAATTGACCCGTTATATAGCAAATCGTAAGGCTATAACCTTACATATTAGGAGAAAAACTGCCAATATTGGAAAGATCGGTTTAGACCAAATTGCAAGGCTATAACCTTACTTTTTGGTCGTTCTATAGAACATGCTAAGGGTATAACCTTACCATATAGGGTATAAATATATCCAATTCCAAAATGATTCATTTTAGACCAAAGTGTAATGCTATAAGGTTGCTAATTAGTACCCAAAAAATTGCCAAGTTTTAAATGCCTTGTTTTCAACCAAAAAGTAAGTCTATAACATTACCATTTAGCCAAAAATTGGCAATTTTGAAAAGATCCGTTTTAGACCAAATATTAAGGCTATAAGCTTATTAAATTAGCCAAAAACTGCCAAATTGTAAATGCCACCCTTTCCACCAAAATGTAAGGCTATAAGCTTACGATTGAACTGAAAAACTGCCAGTTTCAAAAAGGCCCTTTTTCGAACAAAACGTAATGTTATAACCTTATATATTAGAAGAAAATCTGCCAATATTTGAAAGGTGGTTTAGACCAAATTGTAAGACTTTAACCTTTAACCTTGCCTTTTAGCCGAAAAGCTGCCAATTTCAAATTGACCCGTTTTATAGAAAATCGTAAGGCTATAACCTTATGATTTAGGGGAAATATCTCCAATTCCAAAAATATCCATTTTGGACCAAAGTGTAAGGCTATAACCTTACCATGTAGCCTAAAAACAGCGATATTCTAAAATCCTATTTTAAAACAAAAAATAAGTCTATAACCTTACCATTGTGACAGAAACCTTTTAAAAGTTGCGAATGCCTCGTTTTCAACCAAAAAGAAGGCTATTACCTGACCATGTAGCCGAAATAGTTTCAATTCCATAAAGATCTATTTCAGACCAAGAGTAAGGCTATAAGCTCATTAAATTACCCGAAAAACTGCCAAGTTGTAAATGCCTCGTCTTCAACTAAAATATAAGGCTATAGCCTTCCCATTTAGCAGAAAAACTGTCACCTTCAAATAACCTATTTTAGAACTGCAAATATTGAAAAAGTCTGTTTTAAACCAAATATAAGGCTATAACATTACCATTTTAACATTGCCATGTTTGAAAAGATCTGTTTTAGACAAAAAAGTAAGGCTGTAACTTTACCATTTTGAACGAAAACTCTCAAATTGAAAATGCTTTGTTTTCAACTAAAAAGTAATGCTATAACCTTACCATTCAGCAGAGAAACTTCAAATATTGAAAAGATCTGCTTTATGCCAAATAACATGGCTATAAGTTTGCTAAATTAACCATAAACTGCTAAATTGTGAATGCCTCGTTTTCATCCAAAATTTAACCTTACCATTTGACGGAAAGCTGCAAATATTAATAAGATCCATTTTAGATCAAAACGGATGTTTTCAGTATTCGCAGTTTTTCGGCTCGATGGTAAGGTCCTGTCCTTACTTTTTGGTCCAAAACTGATCTGTTTGAAATTGGCAGTTTTTCATCTAAATTAGTCAGGTTATTGCCTTACCTTTTGGATGAAAAATTTTTAATAAAAGTTGGCTTTGTTCCAATACTAGACAATCTATATTCAGACAGCAGATACGAAGAGAATATTTTGTTTTTTGAAACCAATCGAATCAGGTCAGCATTCGTTTTTTTCCTTTTATCCTGTTTGTAGCAGCCGACATCTTCTCGAAGATCTTTTCACTATTTTGATTATTATCTAGCAATTTACTATCTCTCCACTTCAAATCTTTGAATCTTTTTTTATTTTGATTTGTTGCGTTGGACTTTGTCTCGATAATTTATCGACTGACCTGATTTGAGCATCCTGTGGCATTTTAACCCTTTGAGACTGCGAGCGAGTGTTAACTTAGAACACGCCCTGCATTCACGCGCACTGTCCTTCGGCTTTAAAATGCATTTACTAATGTAAATGTTTTTATCTTAATTGTTCTTATCTTTGTGATGACCAGACAGACTCAGATATACATAGATTTTGGGACAGGATTGCACAGAAAGGGATGAAACTCAGTGACGTAGATATGGGTGAATGCAAATGAGGTGCTTGATTGGCTTTCACGCATTTACGGGGATTGACTAGCTATGTTTCATCGCTCTTCCGATCAGGGAATGTTGGTAGGCTCTAGAAACAAAGGAAGAGTTTGTCACCATTTTCAATCCACTTTGGTCTTCGTGGAATATGGCAGAGAAGAAGCCATGAATGAGATTGAAAAAGCATGTTTGTTTGGTATACGGTTGTCGTCAGAGAGATATCAATTCTGTACGAAGGAAGTCCTTTGACAGAAAGAACCTAAACCATAACAAAGCGATTGACATATCATTGCTGTCGCTCTGCCTCGCATCTTTGAGATTGCATAATTACGTGCTAACGTGGATGTAAAAACCTGGAACCAAGCAGATCAAGAAATGATATAACTATCGGGTCTTAACTAACATGGTTGGGAGTCTACCCTTGCGATTAATTTGATTGAAACAGCGTTCCAAGATGATTTTGAAAAGCAGTTGATGTAAGATGAAGGTAAAGTGAATTATGAAAAGGACGAGGCGAGTGAAGGAGAAGGTGATATGGATGATTTGGTATGTTAAACATGTACAACAGCTGAAGACAAAAGGAATAAACAGCATTACTCCTAGAGCGAAACAATAGCAAACAAATTAATTTTCCTGATTTTAGAACGGCAGTGTGGCAACTGCATCTTTTGCTCCAGAGTTGCAAAGATCCTTCGAACGTACCGTTTGTTTATAAATACAAGTAAGAAGAATAGATTTGATTTTTTGTGCCACAACATTTAGCTGGAACTTTATCTATGTTTTACCATACAAGGTAAAAGGAAAAAATTAGTCACGTGACTTATATTATTTGGGTAATCAAATTTAATTCTGACAGTTGCAACTGATTGGTAATGATTTTACTTTATACTCGAAAGGGGAGCTGTTTTCCGCACTTAAAGTGGCAAACTTCCATTTCTCTTTCAATTTCTTCTGCTCAAGTTGTAATACGTTGACCTCGTTGTTACCCCCCAAGACTCCGTTCGATCTCCGTTCACCGCCACATTTTGAGATGCCCAGATGTTCAGTAGCCTTAAAATACCCATTTACATTTCTCCGCTCGAAAGTGGCACCTACCTCCACCATAGCCTGGTCTACTAATGGCAATTTAAGCACCTTCCGTAATTCATAATCGGGCTATGCGCAAAAAGAGCTTTTTCAAAATTCGCTAATTTTATCATGCAAGGTTACAGCCTGGATTTTTGGTTGAAGGGAGGTTTTTCAAAAATTCTCAATTTTGGCATTAAAATGATAGCCTTATGAATGTTTGCTAAAGATGAGCTTTTTTTAAAATTACATTGACTGAAGTTACAGCCTGACGTTTTGGTTAAAAACTATGTTTATCCAAATTACAAATATTCTGGATAAAATGGTAAAGCCAAAAAGATTGTAAGCCAAAAAATTTAGCCAGTTTTGAAGAAATATAAAGGTTATAGCCAAACTTTTTTGACTAGCAATAATTTATAGTGGCAAAGTTTTACTAAATTGACAAGGTTATAAACTTTTTCTTGCCAAAATGGATTAGATTAGAAACATTTTCAAATTTGAAACATTTTGGCCAAAATAGCAAGGATTGAAGTATTAAAAGTATTAAATAGAAAAAATACACACCTCCAACAGGGACCATCACGGAATCAAGGTCACCTCGATCTTTCTGATGTTATCCCTGCGACTCTAGTGAGGGGTATGTTTTTAATTGATTCTGTATTTTAATGATTTGTAAATATTTTTATTGTAGATCTAAATTGTAAATAATATATTGTAATTTTTAAACTCCTTTGTAAATTTATTGGCAAAATTATACTAACTTACTTACTTTTGAAAATGGCATTATTTTTTGGTTTCATAAATACCCATAAATTTAAACGAAAGTTGGATCTTTGTCACCTGGAAAAGACAAACATTTGTGAACAAGTTTTGTTAAGTCCGTTCGTTTTGCGATAAGCTGTTTGTCTTTCAAAACAAATTAACTTTTTAGAAGGAAGAAACAAAGCAAAAAAAAAAACGAGAATGTAAAGCAACACATTTTGAGTATAAAGATAGTCAAATTCGCATATATTATGAAACCTTAAAATATAACATAACAAAATTATTCACATGGAAAGTTTTCCAGGTGTCTATCCGATAAACGGCATTTCACAATCGCAACAAATAACTTCTCCGACTGAAATGTTGTCACGACGTGTCAGCCTCGCATTCAAATTTTGTAGCCTATTCATAAAGTTAAACCCATTTTGTAAGAGAAAAAGCATTTATTTTTCATTTTTCAACTTTACAAAGCCTTTCAAAACTCAAAGATGAAATAATTTTATAAATTTTGTGCAATTGTTCCGATACTTTTAGCAGTACTATTAGTAGCAAAGTCTCGAACCTATTGCGTAAAAACGCAAAATAAAATAAAATCAAAGAAAACCATAATTTGTGAAACGTCGTAATATAATTCGAATTAAAAATCTTTGCATTATTTACGCAAGTTTGAATTCTAAGAGATGGAAAAATGTGTTTTCTTAAGCACCATCTACACCACAGAATTTTTTTAGCACGGCATGGGTAAAATTTGGTACCGGAAAAAAAATTGGTTCTGCGTAGCTTAGTTTTAGTTTTAGACCATGAGTTTTATCCGAGCCGAACCGTTATTTGTGATAAGCGTTCCATCCTTACCCATACATGGACTACCTCGCCATTGTGCCCAGCATTGACGAATTTTGGTACGGCTACCAGTTTTATCCGTGCCGTGCCAAACATTTTGCAGTGTAAATGGGGCTTTAGTTACCATCAAAATTGATCAACATAAATGTTACATACATGTGTGTTAGCAAAACATTTAATTCAAACCACAATCTGTAAACACAACTAAGCGTAGCTAAAATGTTTGTTGAAAATAGGTAGAAAACACGAACGTGGGAAGTAAACCCTTGCTCAAGGGGACACAACTCTTGAGGGGGCACTTTTACCCATTGTTTAGAAGGGCACATTTGCCTTTGAATAGTAACCTAAAAAGGGCACTTCGTTTAATCAAAATATCATTCACAAAATCTTGAAAGATGAAAATGCCAGCTGTACTTCATTTGAAGTGGCTGAAATGCGTTAGAACATGGGAGGCGCGCGCAAGCACAAAAAGCTCTAGTCTTTACCTAAAAGATTGCAATCATGAAGCATTTTTGCAAAAAACACGCGAGCTGTTAGCAAATACATAATAAATTTGGAAACATAACGATTCAGCAGCATGATTTTATTTGGGAATTTTCTTTTTATGAAGTACCAAATTTTATCTATTTACCGCTCACTCTCTAAAAAATGCCCTCTTTCCCCAAATTTTTTTAATAAGCGCCCTTAACTGTTTCTATAACTGTAAATTCAATTATTAATATACGTTTCAAATACTATTTTATTGCTCCTCTCCAATTGGCGCCCAGTGTATTTTCATTGAAACATTTTAGCGGCCAGAGCTTTTAAAAGAGGAAAAATGGTAGGTCATAATCACCTTGCGACATTTGCCACATAGTGCCAACCATAAAA
>JAYJMH010031689.1:0-16936 GCA_036873815.1 Phacellophora camtschatica
ATTTAAAACATCGAATGGCACCATTTGGAACATTAAGTCCACTGTCTTTTGCAACAGCAAAAATGTGGTTTATTTTTATCTTGCAATTTATGCAACAGACAAAGCACCTACATTGGTCAAACAAAAAATTTGCGCCTTCGCATGAATAGCCATATTTCAGAGTCCAGAACCGGAACCTCTTTGTGCATGTTTCCTAGACACATTTTTCGATGTGGAAATATAGACAGGAATCTAGAAGAACCATTCTTTAACCCTATTTTACATGGGTGGCTCTTTGGTTTTCTCTGAACTGTACTTTTTCATAATTGTGAATCGGCTGAAACCTTTTGACTTTTCCTAAGATTTAACTGTTAACATAATTTCAGGATTTTTCTCTCCAAAATTTCACTGTCACGTGACAAAAGAATACCATGGTTGGAAGCCAGTAGAAAAGAAATTTAGATTCACGGCTCTAAATGAGTGTATATTTATCAGTCAAGATTCTCTATCTTTTGATGTGCAACACATATTTTTTTGCTTTCCCCAGCAAAAAATATAAAATTTGGCGTCATACCTTTTGATTACGTCATATTTCATACAATGAATGAAAAAAATTATACTTTTTTCATTAAAACTTAACTGATAGTCATAATATAAAGTTGAAATTGACAAAGTGAATATGAAGCACCAAACAAGTGAATAAATTCAATATACAGAAATGACTATAGAACTTTTTCTATAATTATATATTTATAATAATATAAATTAAAGCCTTAACATAGAGGAATTAGAACCACATGTACTTAGTTATACTCCATCGCAAAATAGGGCACTTTTTGGAAAAAGAAATTTCCTTTTTTGTGAACATGATGTTGCTAATTGGTCCTTATTGTTTGCGCTAATTATAATTTTATAATTAAAATGATTTAAGTAGGGTAACCAAAGATGGGGCTTGCAGTGCTGCAAGTTTCAATGTTGTATCTTATACCGATTTGACGCTAGATAGGGAGGGGGCTCCAAAGGTGTGATATTCTGTACCTGTCTCGACCCCGTGTAAAATAGGGTTTAAATCTACGTATTTATGACATTGAGCCATTCCAAGTTGCTGTCAACATACGAAGAAAAACTTTATAGATCTGGTCACGCAGTTTTAAACTGACGTCATTAGAATTAGTCATTCCATCAGCTGTTATTAATAAATTTCTTTGTGAAAGTATTCTTAGTCACACTCTGATGATAGCAAAAGCTTGAAAGGCCTCAGTGTATTTAATAATTTGAAATAATCTTGAAACTTTGTATCTGCTTCGTTTTTTTGCATCCACTCTACCTTAGTATTTATATATATATGTATCAGACTTAATCTCGAAATGCCGCCATGAAAACAAATATTATGTAATTAATTTATAAAAAAGAACCCTCGTTGGAAATAGGTAAATAATCAATCATGTAGCAAAGCTAACATCCTAATGTATGAGGCTCAAAAAATTGAGTAGTGTAATTCAGTTGATTGATGATCGCTGTGTAGTGTGAAACTCTGAGTTACAACGAAAAATGTAGTCATTCTTTTTGTCTCACTCTTATTATTATTATATATACCTTAAAATTCCACTTTTGAGTTTGGAGTTATTAAATTCCTATGTTGCATTCATAGGCTTGATTAAAACCAACTTTTTACATATATTTTACCTGTGCTCCAAAACCTCTACTTGTTAACTTAATAGAGACATGAATTCCGTAGACGTTGTAATCATAAGCCTGTTTTTCAAATATTTTATTATGTTCAGATAATTTTTATTTGTCTTGATTGTTACAGTCCACACATTTTTTTACTATTAACATTTACTTCATGTTAACTTACGATCAAATTTAAGTCGTATTAGTTATTTATTCGCTTTTCTTCTTTTTGTAATTATATACGTTATTGCAATTATTATTTCAGTGACTATAGCTAGTCAGTAACATAAATTTTCTAGGTCACATAAAACACTATTATTATGATGGTGTAGATGTATTTTGAAAATTTGGTTTAATTCAATGGACTACGTACAAATAATTAATATTGGTAACATGGATTAATGGCAATATTTTGTTGTTTTTAGATTTAATTATTTTTTAGGTTCCTTGAAGCAGAGGGATTAGAAAAAACGTACAAATTTTCTCAAAAAGAAATTGCGAATTGTTCAGATATAGCAAGTGCTGCAAAGGTAAATGAATATTTTTAACAGAGCTATTGTCTATTTGTTTATTTGTAACAAATAGAAGTATGATGCTTTTAAACCCTCGGTTTTTCTTGTGTTGAACGAACCTTGATCAAATGCTTTCAACCGTTAATGTAACATTTGTCTAACGAATTTTATCAATGTTATCGAAAAGTGGATAATTTACAAATTTGGATAATTTATATATAGAGTAGTGAAACATTTTGTCACAAAAAATTTGAACATCAAAGAAAAAATTCATTTTCTTCATTACTTGATAACTTTTAGGCCCGAAACGTCTTAATTTATATGTAATGGTACTTAGCTATAAATCTATTAAAATATTTTATTTGTATAACTGTGTTATAGTACCACACGCAGACAATCAGTTTTCATTGATTTTATCAAAAAGTTTAAGACAAGATTGGCCCTTTATTCGATGAGCAAACATGGTGGTCAACCCCTCCATTGCTTTTGCAAACACTAGTTTTTAAAGTATGATGCGAAATTATTCCGTTAACTTGCTATTTTTCTTTTCATAACTTTGCTTTGAATTTGTCGATCATTTTTGTAATTGCCTCTGTTATTTGCCTTTATTGCCGGCCTTTGTTATTTTCTAACAAGAGTAGAAACGAGTTTTGATTTTTACCAGTACTAGGATACCTAACGGCGTGCTTGGTAGCATTTGTTTGTAATATGGAATTGTTAATGTTAAAACATTTGCTGTGCTCAAAGATTTCAGAGAGCTTTAACCAACATTATTTTTGTGTTTCCCAATGTATGAATACTTAGTTTTATTTTATTCCTAGGCCTTAGGTAATGTGTCATAATTTTAATATTTAGCGTTAATCTTCCTGCAGTTTTTTGAGCTAAAACTCGACAAATTTGGACCATACAGAGTGAATTACACGAGAAATGGAAGGTTGGAATTTTCAATAATATATTATTTTGAATATGCGTAATTGTGAAAAAGATTTTGCTTGATGATTCATAACTGTTCTTAAGGATAATACGATAATAGGATAATCCTCATGACCCAAAAAGTAGTAAATATTTGATTGAATAACTTACTTTTGTGCTATAATATTTTGACGACATTTAATTTTGATCAAATTTATATTTCCTGCTTGTTGTTTATTTTGACATTCTGTTTTTACGTGTGATAAGAAAGAATCTTTTAATAACATTTGAAACCATTTAAAAGCGTGAGAGAAAATGATCTTTACTAGCATTTCTAAATCTTTCTTAATCTTAAATTTGGTTTCTGTGCCCGTTGCCAATTGCTTAAAGTGCAATATTTATTCTCCAGTGAGAGACGGCAGTCACTATCGAAGTAGGCAAAAACGTCAGCCACTGCCAGAGAGAGACAGCTTTTACTGCCAAATTTAGCAATTATTAAATTTAATCACTACCATGAGTAAAGTTACTTTTTTTTTAAGATCGTGCTTGTAGGAAATCTGTAATTTGAGGCATGTCTCTCCCATATATATATATATATATATGCATATACTATTTGGAAATGTTTTTAATTTTTTAGATTTTTGCTCATGGGAGGCAGCAAAGGACATTTGGCTTCAATAGATTGGTCATCTAAAAAGTTAGGATGTGAATTTCATGTTCAAGAAACTGTAAAAGACATTAAGTAAGTTGCTCATTTAAAGAAATGTATGTATTTAAATCGCTGCTTAGATATCTAAATATAAATAAGATATATTTTACAATAATTACATTCTCAATGAATATCGTGCTTTTAAAAAAATGACATCTGCAGGTGTGTTTAGACGTCTGAAATGAAAAGTAAAAATTTGACTGTTATATATTCTGGAAGGTTAAGGAATGTTTTAAAAATATTTTTTTCTTCTAATCTTTCTCGTTTTGCTTTTCTTTCAAAATCATTGTGGACTAGTTTTTATGTGTAATAGTTTTTATCAGTTTTATTTAGCATTACGATATTTAATGCAATAGAAGTCATGATGTTTTTGTTTTTTAGATGGTTGCATCAAGAAACAATGTTTGCAGTTGCCCAGAAAAGAAATGTATATATTTATGATAACACAGGGTTGGAAATACATTGCTTGAAAAAACATCAATATGTAAATCAAATGGAGTTTCTTCCATTTCATTTTCTTCTTGCCACAGTGGTGAGGATTTTTGTAGATTTATAGTATTTTATCATCAACATAGCGGGTGTCCCATAAAAGGTTACTGAGTGTAATGATGAAAATATTACCTAAAATGCTACGAAACGTTTTTGCTGTTGTTCATTGATTGTTGACTTAATAGAAAATACTTTGTTTGACATATTTGGTACCTTGTAACTTGAAATATTTAATTTTCAAAGTTGAAATTGTCTATCACCCTTAAACCAGAGCTTTTGCAGAATGGCCTAAAGGAAAGATTTGGGGGGATTCTGACGCTTGTTTGTTGTTTGTCATTTTGGAAAATAACATTGTTACTGAACAAAGCTATGCTTGTTAAAAAAAGCCATATATAATTATTTTATAATGTGTTATGAATTTCATTGTTGCAGTTTATCATAAGTTATCCCCAAGGAATTGACATCAATTTACGATTTTAACCATACATTCAATTTTCATTTTTACATTGAATATTGCAAGAATCTCGATGCCATTGTTAAACAGCTTGTAGGCTGTGAATACCTTTCTTGTTTGAAATCAGAATCAAGGTGATTCCCCAAAATGACAGCCGTTCCTTACGTCTTTCTGTAAATGCTTTAGTTCTAGGGTGATGCACAATTTCAACTTTGAAAATTAATATTTCAAGTTACAAGGCACTAAAATTGTCAAACAAGGTATTTTTGATTAAGTTAACAATCAATGAGTAACATTGAAAACATTTTCTGGCATTTTAGGTAATATTTTCATCATTAGACTCAAATCAAATCCTTATCTTTTTTTGGGGACACCCGGTATGCTGATAATTATTTTGGTATTCTTTATTATTTTTGAAACTTATGCTCGTTTGTCAGTTATTAACGTTAAGCAGTATTATTTTTCATTTGATTGAAAAGAGAGCGAATGGTTTTTCTGGTGATTGACGGGGTAACAAAGAAAGTAATTTTACAGTTTCCCCGTAATTCACAGTTTTAATTTGTGTTCGTATTTTGGTGGGACGCAAACTTACAAAGACTCTACTGTAGATCATTCTTACATTTCCTTTGATCATTGAGCAAGGGTTCTTAAATAATTTATAATGGGGCTGTTTTTAGCAATGGAGTATTCATCTAATCTACTATGATACACCTAGCCATAAATATTTATGCGAAAAATCTGCACATAGCTTACTTTGCCAAAACGTATTATTTACATTTGTTTGTCATCTTAAACAAATATTTCTACCTAACACATTACCTATGGCGACTGCCTGGTCGCCCACAAATATTTCCAAGATCTCACTTCTTTGCTGTCGTTTCTTGGTACTGAATGTTTTATAGAAATATTTATTCAACTGATATATGTTTAATAAGCTGTAGTACCTCCAAAAAGCACGTTGCTCTCTCTCAATTTGCTAGTAGAAGGGTACAGGAATAGCGCTTTTCTTGAAAAATACTTTTTTCATTCTCAATTTTTTAAGCATGGTAGCCCCTCAGTTAAAAACTGACTTGCAATCAATATATACAATTTTACAAATTAATATGATTACAATAAATACAATTAAATAAATATTAAAATAAAAGAATACATGTGTAAAAGCACATCAATCAAGGCTTAAAGATTTAATCAACCCTTCCCGGAATTTTTTTAAAGTAGGTGCTCCTATTATTTCGGTATTTTGTCCATTCCAGATATTGGCCCCTCTGAAAGATAAACTCCTTTGACCAGCTGATGTCCTCAACAATTGGGTTCTTAGGTTAATGTTTGAGTTCCTCAATAATCGAGAGGTTGTTTCATAACTTTGATGAACATATCACTCATGTAGGATGGCGCTTCGCCGTTTAAGGATTTGAAAACCATTTTCTGTGTTTCAAAATCAATTAGTTCCCTAACAGTGGGCCATCCTAGGGCACAAATTAGCGGCATAGCTGATTGATCGTATCGACTTCCAGTAACTATTCTGGCAGCGCCATTTTGTAGTTTTTGGAGTTTTTTAAATGAGGTCTCACCGACAGTACCGCACCGACATTAGTATGTTATTTGCAATTGTTTAATACTCATCGTAAAAACGAAGTTTATTTTTTCGTATATGTTTTTTTTGGTTTATTTCAGTGGTTGTTCATATGCCTTATTAGAGAAATTGTACATATAGTGGAGGGTACAAATGTACATGAGCTTGATTCAAATGCTTTTCCAGAAAAATCCTGACGTCAAAATTATTATTGCAAGACATTGGTTGCCCGGGTGCTTCACTCCGCTAAGTTTTGCCAGACAACTATTTTTAATTCTATTCCTTTTTTATTGAAAACAAAAGTGAAATATAGTTTTTATCTAATTCATTTTTGATGTTCCTTTGTGTTTTCAGGTCAGGAAGTTAGTTCAAATTTGCAACTAATATTCAAATGGTATTGCATAATATATGAATAAGGAAAATATTTTGATATTATAGTTTCAAATTACTAATTGTTTCTGGTTTTTTTAACCACCAGGGAAATAGTGGTTATCTAAAGTATCAAGATACATCCACGGGTAAAATGGTAGCAGAAATAAGTACCAAGCTTGGAAGATGCGACTGCATGTCTCAGAACCCATACAATGCCATTATAAATCTTGGTCATGCTAACGGTAAGTTTTAATCTATTTTGTAGCAAAATTCGGAGACTTAAATCTTGATAGTGACATGAATCTATTTTATTCTTAAAATACTTGCCTTGTACTTGGTTTTTCAAAATTGAAAATGATAAAACCACATTACTCCGCTTATAAGTGCACCCCATTTGCATTAGTACACTTATAAACGATCAATGTTCTTGTTTTGGGTCTTGGAAATAGACTATAACTTTTGAAAGAAAAGCTTTCCAGGATAAAATATAGGAACCTCTTGCAACAAGTGATTCTTTAAATCTACTAACTCTACTATGAAAACTTCCTCAAACAGTCTGTGCTTTTATCATAAAGTTTTTGCTATTTTGGTCAGACTTTCTTTTATAACAGAATGCCACCAGTCTTTTCTTTATCATCATTACTTCTGTACAATATCATATATGCCGGGTGTCCTATAAAAAAGGCTACACGTTTCTAAAGCTACTGTGGAGGAGCTTCAGTCTTTATTAGTTTGTTTCTACTTGAGTGTTATAGAAGACTTGAAGTTTGATATCTTGTTTGGCAAAATTGACTTAATAATCGCTGAGTCACGTCAAATGAAAGTGCAAGTTTCATAAATTTTCATATAGATATCCTCCTTGGCTAAGTCATAGAATGAGCTTTTTCTCTTGTTTTCTTAGTATCATTACCTTCAACCATAAGGTATCAAAGTTTAAGTTGAAGTCTATTTTATTAAATGCAATCAGAAACACAAATGTTAAAGTTGAGGCTTCCGCAATAGCTTTTGCAAACTTTTACCCTTTTTTCTGGGACACCTGATATATAAAAGGGTAACAGTTTTTATATATCATACTTAATGTTGCTTTAGGAACCTTGGCTTTAGTATTTGGGAGTGAAAGTTTATAAAGTGCATGCACCTTTAAGCGATCAATATTTTGGGTACAAATCTTTGAAATCTTTAAAAACTCGCAATTCATTCCAGCAACATAGAAAATATTGCAAATCCTTGTGTTAACTTTTGAGTGCGATAGCTAATACTGAAATGGTGCAATTATTAATTTATGAAACATTTGTAACTTGTATACACAATTCACTCTATCTAGAAACAAATGGATTTGTACTTTGCGATCATTTGGAAATCTTTTTCTACACGTGTAAACTTAAAAACAGTGACGTAAAAGGGCTTATTTGTTGTTTGCGAAGACTTGGTTTGCCCTACAAGAACTATTTTGTTCCTGCCCATCCTGTCTATACGAAGTGTTACAATTTTCGTAAAAATAGGGAGCATTTTTTTGAATAGTAATACTTTCTCTTCCATTTAAATGTTTTCAAATCTTAAAATTCAACAATTGAATATTAATTCTTGTTTTTGTCTCTTTTATCGTTTCTTGGATTTTAAACTTGAGTACCTGTACTAGCGTAAACTTCCAATATTCGTTTCTTCTAGCGAATTATTTGTGTAATAAAATTCATGTTGGAAAGTTCGTGTTCATTGTCTGCCAACATGTCTGTTTCAATTGTACATGTGTTTTCAATGCACCCGGAGTTCCCTGCTTCAATTTATTATTAATTGTGACCGACGAAGGTTTTTAACATGTTTTATAAATTTTTTAACATGTTATATAAAATAAGAATATCAAAATACACTGCCTGTTTGCACGCTCCATTAATTACTTAATGACATCACAACGTCGTCTAGCCATCTTTATCTCATTAATTTTTGTTACAGAAATTTATGTTTTACATCTATCAAGAAACACTTTAGACAGGCATCGTAGAGCCAGGCGACGAAAACTTGTTTTATTTAGGGCTTCTGAAGCATTTTCAAAATCAAGTTGCAAAATCAGCCTGCCTGCTCATTTAGAATTAATTTTCGATGTTGGTGTTAATTTAGTTAGATTTTTATTTGTACATTTTGTAGTTTTATATTTTTAGGGTTATTAAAAATTTGATTATATTTTTATTTTGAATATTAAAAATATCAGCTCAAGTCAATCATAGATAGGTTTCTACTTGTATTCCAAGCATATACGTATTTTAATTAATTATGATTTCATTTTCAATGTTATAATAGTGGGGAAGGGCTGTTTCTGTGGTTATTAATTGCGTTGTGAAAATTCTTGCAATTACTGTTGTTTGCCTTTTGCCGGTTGCTTTCCTTTTCTAACTCAGGCTCAGTACTAAGTATTTGCTTAAACATCTTGAAAAATATTGAAACAGATCTGCACGTCAAGTAAGTATCTACAATGAAACGAAAGTGCAGAATAAAGAAAATGGAATAAACTTTAATGTAAATTTATCATAGTTGATCTCTATTTGAAATCTTAAATCTCTTCCGGTGGCTAATAAATTTCATTTTTGAGCTTTTGAATCCTGAATGAGACCGCAAATCTTTGTTGGGATTTGTTTTCTGGTTTTGGTTAATCAGCTTTTATTTGATTAATCACGGTGATCACGGGCTTTAGGAATCGTGGTGTTTGTTTCTTTTTTTTAGTTTTTGGTTTCTCATCATCCATGCCTTTTTATTGTGTCCTGCAAAAAGAACTTGTTGTTGGTTTGCACTTTAGGTTGAAACTAGACGCTTTTTACGCAAATATCCTTTTCTTGTGAAAAACTGGATTTTTTAACAAAGAGTGGAAAGTGATTGAAAAAATTAACAACGAGAATTTAGAAAATAATATTAAAGAGTGCAACAATAGACGAGGCCACATTTATTCAAAGTATCGGTGGACACGAATGAGCAACTATAGTGAACTGTCAATATACGTGGATGATAATGACGAGACTATTCGTTAAGAATATTTTTGTAAAGATATTTTTAATCATTATTAAAACTTGGCCATTTAATATTAAAACCCACAGATTTTTATCTTTGTGATTCGAAATGCACCAGGCATTTAGATGCACCGAACAATTTCGTATTTGGAGAAATATTTTTTCCTCTAAAATATTTTGCCCTTGAAAATTTTGTTGCGTGTAAAATTTTTGTCTTTGTGTGGTAATACACAGTACAATTGATATTTTTGTTGTTATATTTATTGTGTTAGGCACGGTAACGTTGTGGAGCCCGACTGTTAAAGATCCACTTGTGAAAATGCTTACACACAGGGGACCTTTAATATCAATGGCTATGGATCCAAAAGGCTTGTAAGTATTTTTTCATATTTCACTTTATAATTACTATTGTTGATTTTTCAATGCCGTGAAGTTATTTCTTGGTGTGTCACTTTATAACTTTCTTTGTGTCAAATCCTTGAGAGAGGGGAAAAGTAGATTATGTTTCCTTTCAACTATACGCCATCATTTTATTTTTGTAAAAAGGGATTTTATTGGGTGTCCCTTATTGCTTGGTTGTATTCGGGTGTCCCTTAGTCCTTACAATGCTTCCTCTTTTCCTAGATTTATCTAAGAGATAGATCTGAGAAGATTTTGAATTGATCACCTGTAGTGCAAAACGGTACATTTACTCAGCATGCGTGAGTTTTTGTGTGTCATGGTCAATTTTATGGTCTATGATCTGATAAAAATAAATAGTTGGAAGTTGGAACCGACTTATAGCGTTGTCATCGTTCTAAGGTAGGTTTGCAATAAAGCAAATATCAAAAGTTTATAAACCAGTTACAATATATATATTGTGGCTTTTTTGCAAATTCGAATGATTGCACAATTTGCGTCTTGCTTTTTGATTGGAAAAATAAACGACAAAGCGCTTGTTGCTTGCAAAGGACCATGAACGAAAGAGACCTTTAAATTTATTGTTTTATGACAAGTGATTTGATTAAGTCATCGCAATTTTGATTTTATGCAAAAACATTGCTTCTTTGGTTGATATTGATGATCAACAAAACAACAATAATCCCCATTATCTTTTTTATTCAGAATTTGAACCAGAAAACTGAATATTTTGTCTGTTGAGAAGTTTATGTTTGCTTTTTTTGGTCATTTGTAGATATATGGTGACATCTGGAATGGATGGTTTGATGAAAGTTTGGGACATTCGTACATATAAGCCAGTGCATGCACACCGACTGCACAGAGCTGCTCACACTTTATCAGTAAGCCAAAAAGGACAGTTAGCTGTTGGATTTGGACCTCATGTTTATGTACGTTTGTGTTCACGTTTGTTTACCCTTACATCTAAGCTTTTGGGTACTCTATATTGTGTAATTTTGCGTGGCAGTTTTAAAACAAAGTTCAGATCAGTCAGTTTTACTGAAGACTATAGAAATAGTATAGGAACGTTAAGGTCCTTATACATGCAAATTTGCTGATAACTTAAAAATTTGAACTTAGTATATAATTTGCACTATTACTGCAGTAAAAAATGCTGGCCAGAATACATTACTGGCCAGAGAACGGTATCTGCCGTAGCAAACGTAACAACAAAATTGATTTCGACTGATTTATTTTGTTAATTTTTTTCTCACGCCATAAAAAAGGTCTACAGAAGATTTAAAAAGATTAATTGCTTATTAAGTAAAGAAATGGTGACCGAAGTTGGACAGAACAGTGAAAATGATAGAAATGGTGCACCTTTGATTTGGCCAATAGTTTCGACCAGCTACGGGCACTTAGTCAAGCAACCGAAGAAGATAGAAGGCTGGCTTTTGACTCTTTGAAAATGTGGATAGAACTATTTAAGACTTTTGTTTTAATTTTTACGAAGTTCCCAGAAAGAATTATATTGTTTTCACATTCGCTTTAACAACATATTTTATAGACGTTATACTTCTTAACTATGCCTCATATATACAAAGTTTCTTTTTTGAAGATTTATGACAACGCATTTACGGAGCTGAAAAGGATGCCATACATGTCACATCTCATTCCTTCATCAGAGGTTACAAGTCTTCAATTCTGTCCTTATGAAGACGTCTTAGGCGTTGGTCACACTAACGGATTTACAAGTTTGTTAATTCCTGGATCTGGTGAGGCGAATTTTGATGCTCTGGAGGCAAACCCCTACGAAACGAAGAAACAGCGAAAAGAACATGAAGTAAAAATGCTTCTTGAAAAGGTAGGCCTTGTACCTTGATTAAATACTCTGACTGCATTTATTGAATACATATTAAGACTGATTAGGAAAGGATACAGCTCAATTAACTGATAGAGTGAGCAACATTCCTTGCGTTTTTTTTTTAAATCCTTTTGAGATTGCACGAAAATTCATTATTTTTTATTTATATCTTTAGGATCAAACATTCATTCGTATCAATGTTGTTCATTTCTCGTAAATATCGATTACCTTTTTCGGGTATTACTTTTTTGTAAGACCTACATGCAGATTTGTTGCAAATTGATTAGCTAAAATGAACTGTGTACATTTTTGAAGTGGACTGGGTATGCTCCAAGCAAGTTATTTTCAAGAAAACGTTCAGTTTTATCTGTCGTCCCAGCCACCCGGTACTTACGCAGGGCCGACCAAGCAAATTTGTTTACCGAGGTGTACTCGCAAAATATTAGATCACTCTTGGGTTGCTTATATTTTTACCACCATCAAATCTCATTGACTAATGTCCAACTCTATTGAACAAGTGTCGAAACAAAAATTTCATTAGCAAGCATAGTGGATATTTGCAATGGGAATTGTCTGCTTCTCGTCTTCAACTTTTTACAACGTCGGGGTTTTACTGTCAATGTTTTTAACATTTTGTAGATTATTTATTAATTTAAGCTTAGGTACTGTTTTCGTGTTGTTGGCTTGTACATAAATTTCTTAAACTATCAATTTAATAGCATGAATAGTAAATTTCGTAACTTTATGAAAAAATAATTTTTTGTAATTTTACTGGTTGAAATACATTATCAGTAGATTTTGCTTGCTTTTTCAAATATTGCCACTTCTTTTCAATTTTAGATTCAACCCGATCTAATTACACTTGATCCAACGGATATTTTGCATATTCAATCTTCAACTAAAGCCAGTGATGAAAACCAAACAACACAGGTACGGGATATGTACACAATTAATGTGTGCCTATCTAAATGTATTAAACGTTTGCTCTATAATCGATAGCTTTGCTAATTTTTTAAAATGTTTTTATTTTAGAATTGAATTACCTTCTGGCGTCAGAAATAAATTTGGTGTCTCCAGATGTATTATAATTTTAGGATATACAAACTGATTCAGCAAATAAACGTAGCATTTTCACACCAGAATGGTGAATACCCAAAATTAAATTTATCGTCGAATAATTCATAATTATTAAGATATTTAGGATTGTTACACGTTTACCTCTCTTGTAGTTTATATTTTTTTTCTGCATATTCTCAATGATCGGCCATATTGCTTTTCTCAAATAATAAAAGGCATTTTATACTGTTGGAGATGTCCTGTCATCTTGTTTGTTCTTTGTCGGTATTTAGACATCGTTTGAGCCAAAGTACAAAACAAAAGGCAAAGGAACGACCGTGAAAATGCACCAGAGAAAGAAAGGCGTGAAAGATGAATCAAAAAGGGTATACAAATATTGTTTGCAAATGAAATAATTTTTTATCACTATTGAATCTGTGTTTATCAGATACATTTTGTTTTTATTTGTTTTGATTTTAAGCTCTCAAAAAACGCAAATTTATTACACATTTATTAAATTAATTGGATTCATTATTTATTTCATTAAAACGTTGTGTATCAGGTAAATCGAATAAGATTTGTAGTTAATCGTGCATTTTACTATGTTTAGTTCATAAAGAATAGCTTTTGTTGCGTATGAGCATTTGAGAATCTATAAAATAAAATGTATACGGTGGATGTTTAAAGTTAAGGCACTAATTTGTTTAATTTTTTTGAAATTTAAAGTAATTTTACAGATAAAAAGAAACAGGAACTATGAAAAAAATCACCAGAGTTTATTTGAAGTTCCGTTGCAAGAACTTTTGCAATTTTTGAACAATAACAATAATTTATTTATATTTTCTAATGATATGGTTCTGGCTTCTGCTTCTGCTTCACTTCTTCGGTAAAGCTGTTTGTTGCTTCAGACTAACGAGAATATATGGTGAACATTTTGTTTTAATCTTTAAAGATATTGGAACTTTTCAAGGCCTTAACTCAATGAGTTTCCAATCGATTTTCAATGGACTTGTGCCAGACTGCAAGTGGAAATCCAAGACACAAATGTATTAAAAAAAACTTTAATACGTTCTTTTTACTGCCTGCTCGCTATCGTCAGGGAAAGAAAAGTATATTTATTTAAATACCTAGTCTCAAGGAAGCTATACATATACATATATTTTTGAAGTTACTAAAGCTTACTTAACAATCTCTTATTTATCAGGACAAACTGAAACGGGAAATGATGCAGAAAAAGCAGGAAGAACGGGAAAAGAAAACATCTGAGAAGGAGGACACTGAAACCGTACCATTAAAGAAACCAAAATCAGTTTTTGATAGATTTCAAAAGGCACAATCTTAAGGTAAATGCATTAAATAATTTATGCAAAATATTAAATTTTAATGCCGTATTATTGTCTATTATATTAACTTTCTTTGAGACCTTCGCGTTAATGCATATATTCTGCCGTGCAATTTTATTCTGGGTAGAATTGATGGAGATGAAAGTTTCCTTGGGATATTTTCAAGAGTGGCTAACGTTTTTGTATCATTATTGGTTTCTTCTAGCCGGTTGAATTTTAATTTTTAATTTGCAATGCAATAGGACTGAGTTTTATTTGCTGTGTTCTGATTTATTATATTAATTCAACATTTCAAAACATGCCAAGAATACTTTCAAAAATAAGAAATATTTATTTTTATCGAGAATGGAACTTGTTATAAATCATTCATCAATCTTTTGAAAATTGCGTCTGTTTTAAACAAAATTCAGAAATAAGCATTATTCGTCGTATAAGGTTGTTCTTTGCAAGAAAAAATGTTTTGCACACTTTCTTCTGGTTTTTATGAATGACGACAAAAGTTTAAAATACTTTAATTTTTATGATGGTGTTAACTTTCTGTTAGGCAGCTAACATTTCATTACCTGGGCCTTGCTTACAAGAAAATAGAGTTTCTTGAAAAATATTTCCACTGAATCTCAGTGACACTTTATTTGCCTGAAAAAGATACTTTACTCAGTTATAATTAAAAATTTTCCATAAAAACATTTCCGAAATGAATGTAGATGCAAAGTTTGTTTATGTACAGTGAGTTCAGATCATTTGAATAAATTCCGGAGAAAATGGGTCTTTAGTAAGGTTGTGTGTAGAAAGATTGAAAAACAGATTAATCCTATTGGACGGTCAAAAATTACGGAATAGACTTTTTCTATGTTTATTAAATTATTGCAGCAGTTTTGAAAATACTAAGCTAATAATAGAAATTGACATTTCGTACGTGACCTCAAAATTTTGGATAAAAGCAGAGGTAGAATTATAATTTTGTTAATTTTTTTTCATTAACTTGCTCAAAGTTTGAAAAATATTTTTCGATTCAATTTTATCAGGTAATGCAGATATCGATTGAGTTTATCATTTTTGAATATCGATGATTGCTTTTTCACATTTGCCTGAATACTTGTATATGTTCATCTTGTTATATTCACTATTTACAAAATTTATGTTAATACCCCAGGTTTTATGCGTGAATTTTATTTTGAATTTTGATTTGCCGTCCTGCCGTCCTCAAAGATATTTCACCGCGAAAATCACGTGCTTTACATCAATCTGTAAAAGACCGACTGTTGATACCATTAGAAGTTTTGAAATCTTTTCATTGTCATAGTATACACACAAGATTCCCGCTATTTGAAAGATTATTTTGTAGAAAAGTTCCATTATTTATATTGGTTGAAGTAATAAAATGTTCAAAAAGTTGTAAATAAAACTACTTGTTTGAACGTACGGATATCTATAGCACAGGCTGTCCCATATCAATTCAAAACAAGCTGCAATGTTTAAAAAAGGCGTTATGTTGCTTCATGATCAAGGAGATATACTTTTTACAATGTATGTCTTAACTTTCTTCCGAATTAAGCATTTAACGGGCTTTGTACCTCCTCCACCTGGATTTAGCCACAAATTTGTTTTTCATTTAAAGTAATGGTATTTTATTGAAGTAATATCACCACAGATTTTGCTTGCGTCATTTTTTGTGGCATATGTTATCTATTTGTCCATTGTTGGCATCAACAAGGTAAGTAAGATGGTCAATTTCCGTTAATAATAAATTAGGTATACACATCTTGGACATATTTTTTTCTAATATTCAAATATAATTTTTTTTATATTATGTTAGTCTTGAATTATTGTTTACTGTAATGATATAACCATATTTTTTGGCGTAACTAGTGGGGGGTGTTAAGGTGTCACGCTCCCCAAAATATTTTCCAAGAACGTCGAAAGCAATTTCAAAACCAAGATAGCACCTACCCTCCTCACCCCTGAAAAAAACGTTTGTACCTGGCTATGCCCCTGCTCCTAGTCTATTTCTTTTTTACTCCAAAAAACTGAGGCGAGGGATCCCAATCTCAGTTCTCAGCTCGTATTAAAAGGAAATATACCTGGGGCAAGTGTACTGTCACATCCCCCCCCCCCATTACTTTGCTTTAATCTCTCAAACTGGAACGTGTAATATTGCAGCTCGAAAATGGCCTGCTTTGATAAATAGTTAGAGAGCAATCGTTTAATTTTGGCTTTGTCTGATTAACTTAGAACTCGAAAACAGAACCGATAGAATTAGTTTTCAAAAAATGAAAACAAATTTACTGCACTATTTTCGTTTCTACTAACACAGTATGTTTCTGTGATGCTAGTGCTACATAAAAGTGGAAACGTTACGACTCACTATCTGAAGCAGTGTCTTTATTGATAATTGTTCTGTTTTAAGTCGAATGCGTGGAAACAGTACGAGTCATTATTTAATGAAATTAAATATTGTTGGCATATTTTTCAATAATATTCATCAAAACGTCTTCCGCATTTACGCAATTTTCATTTCAAACATCTTCCGCGCTCGAAACTCAGATTGTTCTTAAAGTGCTTATGCAACCAAATTTTCGACCTCGATTTTATTGTATTTTATGAAAATTTGATATTTTCTGAGAA
>JAYJMH010031700.1:0-16931 GCA_036873815.1 Phacellophora camtschatica
CCACGTGAAACCTTCGACGACATGCGAATTTGGTGCGCACGGTGCACAACGGAAATGTAAAGTTGGTGCGCAAAAATGTTCATTATCCACATAACATTATGTAAATACTCTTTCTCGTATAGTTTGTAGCCATGTTCTTCTCATACAGCCTCGCATACAATTCCTATGAGATTTTAAACACTAGTATAAAGCATTTATCCAAAGTTGTTATTCATTTCAATTAAACCAATACAATTCTAAGCCCTTAAAAACTCGTATAATTGTTTTTACTGGAAAAATTACAAAATTTCAAAGTGGTTGCAGGCACATTTTAGAGATTAAATTCTGGTCGCAGGCACACAAAAAATGTTCTGCAGCCCTGCGTCTGGGTCAAGCATTTCAGGTATTTTTTGTATCTGAGTCAGGTTCACGTCCAGGTATTCTGGGTATTTCAGGTTCAATTCCTCCAGCAGGAGTAACTCCAAGCAACAGCAGAGGAATACAAAGATCAGACAGCTGTCAAGCATGAATTCTTGGAAATTATAGACGACTGTTTGCACCATATCCAAACCGCAAATAATCAGAAACGCAATAGCAGCAAATGTTTCTACAAAGAGGAAAAATGGACACACGAGTTCTTTTGTCTTTCTTCTACTGATCATACATCCCCCCCCCCCCCCCCTCCAAGTAAAGATAAACAGTGGAATTGCACGAAGCAGGTTTGAGGAGAAATAAAGTTATGTTTGACCACAATGGCGATGACCAACACTTCAAAATGCTTGAAGAGCATTACTTAAAGTTAAAAGAATCTGGGGGTTTTTAAATCCTAAGGTCGTAAGGCAGGATAGAAGCTCTCAAGACATATATATATAAATATGTGTGTGTAGAGTGTATGTGTGTGTGTGTAGAGTGTATGTAGTATATTAGTATGTATCAAAATTAACGTAGTTCCAGGTTGCTCTTAACGGAACCAGATTTTAGAGATTTTATATTGTTGCAATTTTGATTTTGTGTGAGTTTATTGACTATTTTGCTTTTTTCTTACAGTTGTTATCTTCAGATGTGCTTAAACTCTGTAGAGGGGAGACGGACTTTTTAAATGAACTTAAAGAAGATCAACTTCCGCCTTTCAAGAAGTTTTTAATTGATTTTCCTGATGAGTTTCCCGTTTTTGGTAAGGTATGTAAGCCATCTAAAACTTTTCATTAACTCAAACAGAATTTGCGCTCACTTTGTCATGAAACCTTTTACAAGTAAGTGAAATAACCCAGCTAAAAAATGACTAATCCTCTTGCGCCGAAGGCTCAGTGGAGGTTAGTGTTTGGTGGCTACGCCCTGTTTTTCCCAAAATATGGCCATGCTCCTAATTTCGGATACGAAAATAGGTCTGCCATTATAGAATTAATCACAATTGCGATTTTGTAGTGAACATTTTTTTTTACCTAATATAGGATCTTAAAATAAAGACAGCTGAATAATTCAGGTGCATTGCAGCCTGAAAGGAGAACAAGCCGGATTTTAAAACCCAAATTCCTATCTTACTGCCTCACTTGGAGGCGATTTTGACCCTGGTGGTCTTTCTGACTGTATTGAATGGAAACTCAAACTGCAACCTAGCTCAAGTAACGGAATCGAATGTATGGAGCGGTGGGAGGGTGAACAAGGACACGGGGGGACTACACTTTGTCGTCGTCGCAAAACAAGTCATACTTTGCTCTCTGTCGTCGTCGTATGGCTAGGCCGTCGATATTTAAACCGTGTCCTCTATGTTCAAGCCCCGAATTGAAAAGGCGGGACCGCACCTTGTATTCGATGCAAGCCGCGGTTTGATAAAGCGGGACCCTTCCTCAGTTTCAATTCCGGTCACTGTTTGAAAACATGAGGGAAACACGAAGAGAAACACGAAGAAAATTTTGGAATTGTTCTGGAATTGAGCCTAAATTTGAGCTTCTGCTGTTGAGTGAAAGGTGAATATAAAAAATGACGCGGTTGAGTGGCTGATCAAATGACGAGTCGTCAGAAGGAACTAAAAAAATCAAATCGCTGCTTGAATATTGAGGCCACAGTTTGAAATTTCGAGTGCCTAGCCTTACGACGACGACAAAGAGGGAGCTTGGAAATATACGTCCCCGATGTGTCAAACCGCGGCTTGAATTTTGCGCGACCACGGTTTGTCAAATCGGGGCTTAAATTTTGAGGCCACGGTTTGAAATCTTGATGGCCTAGTCACACGACAATGACACAGAATAGTGCAGGACTTGTTTTGCGACAACGACAAATTATATTCTCCCTAAATCTTTTTTTCCCCTCCCACCGCTCCTTACAAATGCATGCATTTTATTTCTTGGTGGCATAATTAAAATTATCTTTGATTCTTCTCTTTAATTTGTAAATATGTTCTCCGTAAACACCTTCGATTCTTCTCCGAAAGAGGAGTCTCTTTATTGTGCAGCAATTCCTGTAGCTGCTTCGCCACACCGAGACTGTCAGAAGCAGCCATGATGCAGACATATTTCAAGCATTTCCGCATCGCATGAGTGATTTTGTAATTACGCAATTCTGGTCTGGCATGCTTACTCCTATTTTTGTCACTGATTGGCCATTCCCTCCTCCATTATGGTCATGGAGTTTGTTCCAAAAGGCTCAAAATTACTTGTGTGAAGATCGCCCTACTTGATTGGAGATCGCACTACTTGTTTGGAGATCACGTTACTTCTGTACGATACATTGCTACTTCGTTTCGCGGCCGCCCTACTCTTTTTTATATATCCCGACATTTCGGGGGATCTCCCTACTTTCATCATTCAGAAATTGCTACTTTTTCTTCGATCAGAGGTATTTCAGATAAGTCAAGACGGGGGTAATCTTAAAATTTATATGGGGTCACATTTATTTATCAGTTCACATTATTAATCATCCATTTTTAAGGCCTGATATTTACAATTTGAATAAAATATAATTAGTATCTTATGGAATAGAATACTTATATTGGGATATACAGGGTGTCCCAGAAGATAGTTGACAGCTTTGATCGAGGTTAGCGCTGCGAGTTTAACTCAAATTAATTCGAGACATTTTTAAAAATATTTCTCGTTAGTCAAGTTAAAAATTTATACCTTGTTTATTATTGTTTGTGCGAAATCTCATGAACAATATGATTAATGATATATTCATATGTTGTAATTTTTTAGAGAATAGATTCATTAACTAGTAAGCTACAAGCTTAGTAAGATTGAATTTTACTCCACTCAATATTTTCAATCTGCACTGTCATTTATTTCTGTCCCAAAAATGTGTATCCGTTTCATTAGAACTATTTGGAAATGTACAACAGTTAGCAATAAATGCGTTAAATATTTGGAATATTGAAATATTAACTATAAACGTTTGCTGCAAGCCTCTGCAAAATCGATTATATATTCACCATGACATGGAATTTGAAAGCACGAAATAATGTTGAAGCGAAAATAATATCAACGTTTTGGTACGTTAAATTTAGTACTTGTTATAAACATGTTTATGTCATGCTTGTAAAATAATTTAAATTTCCGTTTGAAATCAACAACGTTGTGGAGTATTAAGCTTCTATAACAAATTAAATTTCCTTTCATAAGCTACTCTCCAAAAGCATTACATAAACAATCTCACGACTAGCTCCAGCTTTATTTTAACCCTATTTTACATGGTCTCCTTACAGGTACAGAATATAACGGGCGGGGTGGCTGAAAACCCCATCTTTGATTACCCTTTTGAAATGATTTTATAATATCAAGTTATAATTTGGATAAACAATAACAACTAATGTTCACAAATATTTGTAGTTTTAGTTACAAAACCTGCTCTATTTATCCTTTCTTCCCGTAGTTCTTCCTTACTTTCACAAGTATTCCTTCTTTCCTCACCATTCTCATTTCCCCATTCTTTCACCTAAAATGGAAAATATCTTTGCAAAGGACGTTTTATAATGTTTTTCTCACCATGACTACAAACCTGAAGTTCAGCTCCTCTGACCATTTCATCCTTTACAATGATCAATTTGTCCACTCGTCCCGTTTTCCATTGATTTATTTTAAAATTGTTTTCCTTAATCAGCACAACGTCTCCTTCATTGATCTGTGTTTCTCCAGTCATCTTGTTTCTATGTACCTACCTGAGATCAATCAAAGACTCTTGTTTCCATCTGGAAAAAAAGTTATTTAGTTTTTTAACAAGATACCAACATTTATTGTTATATACAGCCGCATTTTCATCAAATTCATCATCTTCAAATTCTAAGTTCTCTGCCAATTGAGACAATTTTCTACCATGCAGTAAATGAGATTGTGTAACAGGATGATTTTCAATTTCATCATACACCTATTTCAAAGTTGTACAATTTAAAATTTCTTCAATTTAAATTAAAATTGTAATCAATTCTTGAAATTTCAACCTAGCGTTTCCAAATTGGTGAACGTTCCCACCATGGTGAACGTTCCAAATTGAACCTCCAAGTAATATGTTTATCCTGTAAAAATGAAAAGACTGAGGGATCATTTGCAGTCTTCGCATTGTCCAAGTGCGAACTGTAAAACGTCTCAGGCTTCTTATAAATGTTGGACCAGATAAATTCTGTACCAAATCAAGATGCACAGCTCTAATGGTACAGCAAGTATAAGGTACAACATTTCTCCATGTTACCTGATTTCTTTTTGCAAAACAATGGTCCTGTAAAATCAATACTTACATTGGTAAAACGGTATAGCATTGTTAACTATGAAATATGGTAGAGATCCGACAGGTGGAATTGTATAAAATTTACCTTTTTACAATTAACACATTACATGACAAAATTTTTCAAAAATTGTCTACCTTTTGGCACCCAAAATCGGGAACGAAGTTCTGATACTGTTGCTTTTAGCCCGAAGTTACCAACATGTTTGTGACAATCCTGTATAATCAACTCAGTTAACATATGATTGTTTGGCAAAAATATTGGATGCTTTGCTCCAATTTCTAATTTCTAATTTCCTTATCTGCCTTTGCAAATTAAAATATTATCCTCTTCAATAATACCAAGTTGAGAAACAAGCAAGTTAAATTTAGATTCACTTTTCAATTTTGCTAGCGTTTCTTGATTCCATATCCTTTCTGAAAATAAAATATCTTTGCATTAATTTCATTATAGTTCCGAATCTCCTTACACAATTTCAGATTGTGGATCAAGCTTAATACTCTGCATTTTACCTTGAGAAGCTTATTTGCAGAGCTGAACTTTTCAATGCCTACAATGTTTGACAATCCAATCATTTTCTGTTTAATTGTTGTCATGACATTCGTTGTCTCCTTTCTTCCTTCTGAGGCTGCCTTTGTATCAGGAAACATAACACTTTTAGGCCAATGCTCTTATCCCATAAATAACCAATGTGGATCCTCCTACCATAATCTACTGTCCCTCGAGAAGCTTGCATTAACGCCTCTTGAGTCCAGGTCATCTGGGTTACAAATACCTACACAGTGCCCCCAGTTAGATTTATGAGAAACCTTCACAATTTCATTCATCCTGTGCTGAACAAACTGCTTCCATTCACTCCGAAAAGTGATAAAGGGCAGTTTTACTGTCCAGCCAGTATCTACATCCATCAAATTTTATTTTTGAGCTAAGTGTCTTGTAAACCGTATCCATCAACCTTGATAAAATGTTACGATTTTTTGGCTTAAAATTCCGGGAATTTGGTTCTGTTTTGGGCTGGAAATTTCCCTTTTAATTTCAATGCTAATCGTACTAGAGAAAGTGTTGTTTTTCGTTGATTGGGTCTCTTTTTCTGAAAAATTCCCTGAATGGGTGTTTCATATTTTTCCTAGTACACCTGGGTGGTCGAGTAACAACCCTCTCCGGGTTTTCAACGAACATGCACTATCCCTACGAAGTGTTAAAAGCGCAACTATTTATTTTCTGCAGACTCTAATTTCTCCAAGAATGTTGACAAAAGTGTCTCTCCAAAACCCCGGCCTGGCATTTTTCATAAAAGGTGTTGTTATAAGCACCAAGCATGAAATCTTTACTGAGAAACATTTTAGGTCAGTATAAGAAAGAACGCGCTTGCAGTTGCTCGTTGCGCGATTAACTTTGGGGCTGGTACAAAAACAATTTCTGTCTCCCTGAAATGAAGTTTCATATACTATTCTGTCTTCGCAGGTTTTAGATTTAACTGCCTTAGAGCTATCCTCTATTGTTGTTTTCCATTGAGAAAGTCATGTGTTCCGAGTGCTTTTATTATGACAGGTTTTGTTAAAGTTGTCATTTGTGTGCTCTATCTACATCTATAAGAAAACTTTCCAAAGGCTTACCGCATCAATGCAAAGGGGTCTAAAACCCCCAAAAAAATTAAAGTAAAAGCTACCAAGTCACAAAAGTTAGATTACAAAATTACGAAGCTAATCTATAAAACAAGTTAAAATATTTACAGTTCTAAAATTTCACTCTTTCAGCAAGTATCCCAGTCCTTTATCGTTCTCGAAAATAAACTGTTTCTGTGTGACTCTTTCTTGCATAGATGTGGTATAAATGTTTAACTGTTATAGCTGAATTATTTTGTGCTTGCTATGTTTCTTAAAACGTTGCTTGGAACTTTTACAGCAGATATGTTCTGTGTTAGACGAGCTTGCATTTTTCTGTCCTGTAGTGTTGGTATGTCGTATTACGGAAAAACTATCTTGTAAGAGTTTCCACAACAAAGTTTTAATTGAATAGTGTTCATCAAAATTTTGGTCTCTTAATTGAAAATAGTATATCACAACAATTTAAAAAAGTTTATAAGGCGCTTGTATTCCTAAAAGTTTCTAGAACCTGAATACCCCAAGACCAACTGCAAATTTAAAAGCACTAAATATGCATTGAATAATTTTAAAATGAATAATTTATGCATAAAATTCCTCTGCTGCATTATTCCTGCTTGACGTGCTTGTGAATGTTGTACAATTTAAATTTGTAACTGTTCTAGAATGAAGATGCCAATCCTAACAACATGATACAAAGGCTTACTGATGGAAAATTGGCTGAAATTTTCATTAAAGATGATCTGCGAGGATGGATAAAAGACAATAAGGTGAGCTTTCCGAATATTGGTTGCTATTCTTGAAAGGAATTCACATATAATACTGTGAGTTCCTGACTTTCTCATAATGTTTTAGTAAACGTTTGGTAATAGTTTCATGAGATATAAAGCTTCTTTAATTTTCAAAGGCCAAGTGCTGGAGTAAAAAAGTGTGTACGGCAATTTTGTTGGCTAATGATATTTTATTTTTGGAGCGACGGATGTCGTCAAAACATGAATTGCAAGCTTGTTTATCCTCTTTTTTTTGAAAATTAATCAATTTAATTACGTTGCTAAAATAATGACTACCTACAGAAAAAAACTAAATGCGAAAGAAACAACTACAACTATTTACATATTTACATTTTCAGTTCTTCTTGTTTGAAATATTAATTGAAAGGAATATTTAAAATATAGCTCATAATATTTAATTTGCTCAACCTTTGTTTTTTTTTTATTTGCTTAACCCAATAACGCATTTGCTTAAAGGGCATGTTCACCCAAAATGTTTTATTGCATTTTCTGTTAGTGCATTTTTTTCCGTTCTGTTCTTTTATTGCATTTTCTTTTAGTGCACTCAAACTTAGTCTGGTTTCTTTTATAATTCTGAAACTAACTCAAAATTCAGAATTAATGCGTTGCATATCATCATAAAAAACTCTTCTTGTAGTTGTGAGCTTTCTAGTTTTATCTCAGGCCATATCTGTGAGTGAATGCAAGTTTTCCAACCTGGAACGCTAAGTCCTCCTGCATTGAAGTAACTTCATTGTTTCTTATTTTATTCCGTACTACCGTGGTGGGCACCAGAAATTTCTCGATCACATTATGTATGGTTTAAAAAACAACACACCCCTTTCATATACATTCCTTCAGCATAGACCCATTTCTTTACTAAGTGAACTTTTTCATAAGTGATCCATTCTAAAAAAAATAATTGTGAATTGCTTTGAAAACCTGCTGCTAAATAAGATATCTCGACCAAGTAATACCCAAATATTAAAAACTTCTTCTTGACCCCTTTCAAAAATTCAGGGTTTTATTAATTATATTTTCTTTTGTTCTGGAATTGTGTTTTGTTTTCGTAATTTTGATTGCATTTTGGGCGTTACGAAAAAATGAAAAGAATTTAATGAAAAATATTTTTTCGGTGAAGTTTCGGTGACTTTAACCTGATATTTCATTTATGATATATATCACTTTAACCTTTATTAGCTGCAAGTAAACATAAATTTATATTTTAAAAATTAATTTAGTACGAGATCAAATGGTCGTAACAAAGTTAGTGTCAATCGCAATGAACATGAAATACGCTGATTGGTTTAATGTTTTTATTCTTCCAAGTTTAGTATTTAAAAAATTAGGAGTTGACTCCGTTGAAATTTTTCAATTCAAGAACCAAATTTAACCTGTTAACAGTTAACAGACAAAGATTCCCAGACTCCAAGAAATTGTGCGGGCATTTTTAGATCTCATTTCATCCCTAACTCTATAGATAATTGATTGTAACCAATGGAAAATGTAATCACTTTAAAACTTCGTATCAGCTTAATTTTACCTCATAGAACATCCTAATTCTAATTTTGATCCTAATAAATATTTTACTCGTATATAAACGTTTTACTTGGAGAGCAGTCAAACAAAAAAGGTTACAACTAATAAAAACCTAAAATTACTACAGGATGCACCATTCGACTGCTACTGACGAGTGCTTTTATTTCATTTATAATTTGTTTATTTTTGCTAACATCAGCAAAATTTAATATATATGATGTCATTCACACTTATGACGTCATTGGTCAAAGTAAAAATGCTTAAATGTGAAAAATTGGTGAAAATATGATTTATCTATTTGTATCATTCCCTTGAGATAAAATGCTGCAATACTGATTATAAGCTAGAAAGGGAATCTGCTCATATTAAAAAAAGATAACTCTAAGAGCTCTAAAAATAGACACTGAAAATGTCTAAAAATATTTTCAATTTAAAACATGTCTTCTACAATTTGATAAGCTGAAAATTGCGAATTTTCCTTTTTTTTTTGGTTGGCTACCAACAAATCACGTGAATAATTAATTGCTTTTGCTAAATTTCTAAATCTAATTCCCAAAGAACAATTTTGATTAAGTTTCATTGTTATTTTTCTTATCGTTTCTGAAAAATGGGGGCGAAAAACGCCCCCCTCCCAAGTACAGAACGAAATCGAAATAGCCCAGAAAAAATAGGGTTACTAAACAATTTTCGCATCTTGGATATAGATTACTTTTGTATTTTTTTACATTGTATTTTATTATTTATCTTTTTTCGTAACATTCCTTGCTACGTCACATTCGATAAGCACAATTATTTTCCGTTGTCTTTTCTTCTTCTCCATTTCATTTTTCTATTCATCATTCTTTCCTCGATTTATCTTTCCTCTTCTTTTGCTAGACTTACAACGATGAGAGACACATCTTGAAATGTCTGTTTTTACTATTTAATGGCATATGCAATTTATTATTCAATTTACCGATATTTATTTAATATTCAAGGGTTTGTGCAAAGACATAACGCTCAGTTTAAAAATAGATGGAAATTCAATTCAATATAAACATGCGCAGTAAACCGTTGCTTAAACTGATCACATGAACAAATTTGTTCAGAGAAAAGAAGCGAGACAGCGACAGCGAGAAGAGGGGAATACAAAATGAAAACAAACTGATATGAGAAATTGATGTTGAGAAATAATATGATCTCTGATATTTGATTGTATAAATCTTCAATTTTCAAACGTGGAAGGCAAAAAAGACAAGTTTTCAAGTCGTCTATAAACCAACCGTGAAATTTTTTAGGCCCGAATTACTCGGAGAAAAATGCACGTTAGTTTTTTTAAAGGAACTTCGTTTATAAGAAAGTAGTACTCGGCTCTTCAAAAGGTTTTGTACTGGTTATTTGAAACGTAAGAAAATTGAAAAATTTATACACTTAAAATTCCAAGGAGAAATTGTCATGCAAGCACGTAATATTTTTTCCTTGGTTTTGTGACTATTATATGCAGAATAGGAAATCGCTATAGCTCGAAGTAAATTGTGTGAAAAGAAGTAGTCTCTTTTCAGGAAGTCATTGTAGAGGCATGCTCAGAAATGCGAAAATTTTCAAATTTTTGCTATGAAAGTCTTAGAAAGTTTCAGTACTGAAAATCAGCAAACAGTTAAGAACGTTTCGGTACTAGGGCGAAAAAAACCTTTCTTATAAAAAAATTTATTTGTATCCCTTTTGACCGTTAAGGCCTGGAGAGGGGGGATCGGAGCTTAACGGCCAATTGCCATTAAAAAGGACAAGAATCGAATTTCGAAAGCCCCTTACCGCAGCATTTGGTAGCTTTACCTATTTATTTACTTACTTATTTATTTACTTACTTACTTATTTACTTAGTTATTATTTTGACACAACTACTTTACGTCACGGAGCTTTCGTACCGAGATGTCTGCCCGGGTTTTTGAGGTGTCAGTTTTTATTTTTTGAAGCTCACCACTGTTATCAGCAATTATTGTTTGATAAATCGCGGACGTAAAAGGTTATTGTTTTTTTCTTAAATTTACGTTTGCAATGAATCAAGAAAATTGTCTTTTTTTTATAGCTTCCAACGCAAAACATCTTGATTTTCATGATAAATCTGATCTTATGCTGTCATAGAAAGAGTCTGGATGCTATTTTGTTTCGTTTCAATGTTACTCTCTCGATGCAAAATATGATGTTTTTACTTGCCATTTTGAATGGTGTCATGAAAAAAAAGTTTTTTCGCGGGGATGAACAGAATGAATGGGAAAAGTTTATGAGGTATGTATTTTTTATTATTAAATAATTGAATCTAATTTATTTCAAGGTATTATTTTAACTGTCTTATTCTTAAATTTTACAAAAACAAAAATCAGAACAATCAGAAAATAAACACCTATAGAAATGGAGGGTAAGGGGGTTCACCTAATTTCAAGATTATTCTTAGCTTTCCAGCTTCTCATAAAGATCTTGATATTTTGCGGCATTATGTAGCTGCATTTGCACCCAAGCGTAATTAAGCTGCAAAGGACCTGGACGTATGTTAATTAGTATGTCATCGGCGGTCGTGGGACATGCCACATAAACCAGACCCTTGGACCTGGAGACCTTTGAGACCCTCTTGTACTGAAGATAAAAATACCCTTCATATCAGTGGATTATTATTATGAGAATGGGAATGCCTGACAGTCCAGCATGATGGTTCTGGCACTGTTTACATTTATATTTCTTGGTGTCAGGCTATCTGTAAAGCCAGGAATCAAGGAACGGAGAATAACCTGGGAATCTGTACAACCAGGAATGCCTGAAACAGTAGTTTTTTTTGTTTTTGTTTTATTTTTGCATTGAAGTACTCAATATTTTAGAACTTTCTGATGGATTTTTGAGTTCATACCTGCCTAGTATTTCTTGTTTTGAGTTCATACCTACCTTTATTTTAATTAACTAACTTATTTAAAGTTATTTTGAGAAATGGCACATGCGCAATTAAAAATAAGCAATTTGTAAACCACAAAATCAAGCTATCATCACAATATGAGATAGTAGAGAACCTCTACCTAAAATTAGTAGCCTATTTCTAATTTAGAACAAGATAAAATACAGGTATACTTCCTCTCTCCTTTATCAAGAAGGAGAGAGGAGGTCCCTTTCCTCTGTTTGCAAAGTTTATTCGAAATTGCAGTAATATGCCCAATGAAAAAACTTCACAAATTGTGGCAACAATAATCTTCTCCTACCAAAACAAACTTTAGATGGTACAAACAATTTCACTGATAAGGAGATTAGTGATGATAACAACATCGCATTGCCGCTTGAGACGAGTTAAAACGTAAGACATTTAAATGTGTCCGAAGGGTAACTTCCGGGAGATAAATTGAACAACGCCACATATCACAACATATTGAAAAATAAATATATCTTGTTATTCTTCTTGTAGATCGAATGATGTCGAATACAAAGTAAATAAACAACTCCGTTTGAATATTTGTATTAAATACTCACAAATATTCCAAATATAGAGTCGTTTATTTACAAAATGTATTTTACAAAATGTTTCACAACAAATTTAGATTTTTGTAGGCAAGATGATAAGAATATTTCAGTCTGAAACCTTTTTCATGCCTTTTATCCAGATTTCAATGACACACTTTTATTCAGATGCGCCATACCGGACATAGAACTACTCTCTGGTGCTTATAAAACGTCTCACTGCTTATTGATTTTTTGGTTTTTTGCCCTCGGACCTTATTAGGCTTTAGTTTATACCCCTCCTATTTATAGGAATTTTCCATTTTCCGACCCCCCGTTTATAACGAACCCCCATTCCCGTTTATTTGTCACCGAAGTTTTCCGAATCTGTTGTATTGTTTGAAATTTTAGTGCCCCCACAAACCAGTACTGCCGCGCAGAATACATAATAACGCGGAATAACGCAGACTAACGCAATCAAACTTGCATATAACGGTCATAGGTAAACTCCCATATGAATCTCTTTATAAAACTTATGCGCATGTGCTTGCTTTGCTTACACATTCCTTTGCAGCAATAAAAATGACTTGGGTCAGCGTGCAAGTCAAGTAGACCAGTAGCTGAACGGCAAGAAGTTATTGTAATATTGACAAAAAATTTAACAGAAATTCATTAAAATGTTATATATTTTTGTAGAGCATTTTAATTGTTTGTGTTTCATTTGATTTTGTGATTTGTATTTGTAAATTAGTTATTTTATGAAATATGAAATTAAGTTTTAATTTAAGCATTGTCTTTAAGTACTTTTCAGGTATTATAATAATTTGCCAACTTAAAAGAAATAATTAATATTAATTTGGTTGAAAGCACATGCGCAGACAAAATCTCAAAACTCTCATTATTAATGTTTTGATAGCAAAATGAGATGGAAATGAATCTCTTGAAATATATTGAAGGTGCCTAATGCAAACCATTAAAGATTTATTGATCTTTTCCGCGACTGCCTTTTCGAATAGGACAGCCAGATAGTTTCCATTGTTCTCTGCTCAAAGTTCGTATTCACCAAAAGGGTCGTTGATCGTTGGAAAACTGTCGCGCGAACTTTAGGTAACATTACGTCATGAATATTAATTTAAGTTGTTGCATTTCCTGTTGACCATTATCAATGGGAAGCATATTTTTACTCTGTCCTACTTTTGCTTTTTTTTTCTTGTCAGCACCGTCACTCTTACGAGTTTCACCGCGGTTTCCTCGTTTTCGACATTTCCCAAACAAACTGTTCAAAATAACAAAATTTTCCATTCGATCACAAAAATGACTATAACTTTCGGTAAAACGCTTATTAAAATCAAAGGTGCCTCATTCAAAACTGGATTCTAAGGGCATCAAATCGATGTTTTGCTTAGGCCGACGGCTTCAAGTGAAAAATAGCTTTGGAACATTTTACGGTCTGCGGCTCGGAATATTAGGTTACTTTGTAAGCTAGGTTCTGGTTTTTTAATTCTTGTCTTGATATTATCATCTTATGGAAAGATATCATTTAATAGAGAATTTAACTGGCTTAAATTTAATACCACTTGCCAGATATTCTTGCATGTCTTAAGGGAGTTGCAATATTTTTGCCCTCGGAACAGAATATTCCAAAATTAACTTTGACCCCAAAAGTTTTGGGAAAACATTTCGATTTGCTGTTGTGATGATTTTACGTGACTTGTTTAAATTTTGCGGATGGGTTTAAATTTTGCGGAAGTATATATTTTTAACTTTGTATCGTCTTCTGTTGATCCTTTTGTATTTACTTGCGATTTTGTATGATTTCTTTTTCCTCTAATCCTTTTTATGCTAATTTTTACTACTTTCATATATCATCAGATTGTTTAAATTATTTTATTCTCTTTTCTACAAAAGAAAATTTGAAGGCAAAATAAATGCTCAACTGGATGTGTTATTTGAACAAGACAAGAAGGCTACCAGGATTTTATTGCAAGTTCCACACCCTCACTTCAAGGGTCAATCTCTCCTGGAGATAGCTGATGATATCCAGTTTTCAACCTTCATAAAAAATTTAAATACCCAATTACAGATTGAAGACCAGTGGAAAAACAAGGTAGAGTATGACTTCGCAAGGAAAATTGTTAAAACATATTTTAATCTTTTTATTAAGCTTAGATAAGGAGGAAAAAGGAGCCGTTCTTTGAGGATACTAACTGTGTTTTTATAAGCTGTGAATGGATATGGAAAATTACTAAAAGCTTCTTTTCAAATCCATTTGAACTCTATAATTTCAAACAACATACTGCAGAGTCGAGTCATGTTACTATAAACCTATACATAATCATTGATTATTTTGTCACAACAGCTCCCATAAATTTTTTGGAATCAGGTGTTTGCAAAATCTCTTTGTTATCGCATTGTATAGCTTTTTTGCATAGCGGACAAGCAGATTATATTAACATTTTTTTAAACGAATAGCATCTTTATAACAATAGCCTCTTGAATCAGAGTCCGCAATGGTGACTACATCATCAACCAATTGATATCAATGGTGCATTCAATATATACTGATCTTCATTATAATTCATCCTTAGATTTTATGGTTCTAATCCTATCTTAAAAACCGTAAATATTTAGCTAATTTAGGAAAAGAATTCTCCAGTCCGGATTATCTATCACGAGGGGTGCCTCAATTGTCAATACTTGGCCGCCTGATATTCCTTATATGTCAATGACATGCCAAGCGTAATAAATTGCGACTGTGCACTTCTTCTCTTCAGCGATAAAAACGTTGACAAAATAGAACAACATTTGAACAAAAAGTTTAATTCCCTTGGAAAACTCTAAATTTAAGCCTTTGAAGACTGCTCTGTAGCGCCTTGATCCAACCGCATTTTGATTATGCTTGTTCTGTTATCCTTATTTGAACAGTAGGCTTTCCAAAAGAAATACAGGCAGCTCATAGCAAATGTATTTGCTTATGTTTAAACAGGAAAAATACTGCTTATTTGAGCGCTGGAGAGTTTCAGTCAATAAACTGGCTTCCAACAAAAGATAGAGTGGCGCAAATAACATGTGGGAATGTTGTTAAATTTGTTAAAAGAACTTCACCAATATATTTTTCTGATTATACATTCCAACCAATCAAAACTACTCATAGATCAAAAGGCAAATTAGCTATTCCCTTCCGTAAAAGCAATATTTAGGCCCTAAGATCAATTACCATCTGATATAAAAAATGCAAATAACATCAATTCTTCTAAGCACAACATTAAAAGCAGCTACATGAAAAACCTCCTCCAGAATTAGAAAAGAGCTGGGCGGATTTGATTTTTTATGCCTGTATTAAATACTTCAATAGAAACAAACTTTTTTTCCCTCGAAACACGCCTCTAAAGGGGACCATCACGGATTTAAGGTCATCTCGACCTTTTGAAGTTTCCCTGAAACTCTAGTCAGGGGTTCGTAATTTTTAAAATCTATTTTATCTAATTTATCTTTGTATTTTTATTAACTGTGCAAATATTTTAACCTTTGAAACTTTGTAAATTTTTTAGGGGCAAATGAATACTTACTTATGTTCGTTCAGACTATTTTGACATTTCAATAGCTTTTGATAAGGATTGGCATACTGGATTATTATTCAAATTACGTCGATTTTGCATTTCCGGAAAATCTTGTTCTTCAATTCAAAATTACCTTGATTCTCGTCAGCAACGAACTCTTCTAAACAGTATTTAAAAATAGTTGGACTGAAGCAGGTGTCCTACTAAGGTCAATTCTGGGTCTACGTTTCTTTTTAGCTTTTATTAATAGTCTCACTGAAATTTTATGTGCAACGTTTAACTTTTTACTGTTGTACATAATCCAAAATTCCTGGTGATGATTTACACCATGACCTAAACGCTATCAACAGGTGGGCTAGTCAATGGAAAATATCTTTCAATATAGATCATACATAACGATCAACCGAAGTGACTTTTTCAAAAGGAAATCATTATCCTATAGATTCCATTCTCGAATATATTTCAACTTAATGAAATGTAAGAACGGTACATCCCGTTATAAACTATATAGTGAGCTTAGATGGGGATTTTTATTCTTTTTTTTCATTTCTAGTCAATGAAAGCCAAGATTTATGCAATAGATCATTGTTGTGTAAGAGGATTTGATTCCATCAAAAACCTATACAAGACCATTTCCAGTCCTTTTGGAAAACTTGCTGCTCATATGGTATTATTATTATTTATTTTCTTGTTCATTTCATTCAAACGCAAATGAATATATTTATTTGTCTACTTTTTACAGTTCTACTTTAAAAGTATTTGATGACAATATAGTATCGGTCGGTCTAGTTGTTTGTGAGCAGACAAAACCTATTACCTCTTCTGAACAACAACACATGGAGGAACAAATGTCATGGAAAAGACAGATTGAAAAAAATTATTGATCATCTTGAATCACAAGTCCATACAGCGGCAGCGAGTTTGGAAGAATATGAGGAATCAAGGAGCACTCTGTCAGAAAATCATCCATGGGTAGGAATAATGAAAAAAACAAAAACTTGTAGTTGATGTGTACAATGATGCAAGAGTTGAAAAATCGAGTGCACGAAGTTGGCCTTCAAGGTCTCTTTCAGCAGATTTCAGTATTGGCTTGATTCGCCAGTTTGAAAAGGAAGGATGGGAATCAAAATTTATTCCATTTAGCCCATGTGCATCTGCTTTTCATTATAGAGATCCTCTTGTTTATGCAGAAATGACAGAAATTGTGGCATCTTTGGAAAAGATAAACATCAGTCAAATTTTGAAGCAGTGTCTGTGCTTTTGTGTACAGATTGATGAAAGTGCTGACAAACAGCAAGTTGACTCAAAGTTCATC
>JAYJMH010031711.1:0-16931 GCA_036873815.1 Phacellophora camtschatica
ATTTGAAGTTGTTAGAATTATAATTTGTTTCTAATTACGAAAATTGTTACCATACCAAAAAATCCCGTATTCTATTCTATACACTTTATTCGAAGCGTAACTGTTTAATCTTCAACGTCTTCTGGATATGTTACACTACTCCACAATACATGCTAACCCAGCCATGGTCACTTGGGCTGCCAATGTTTAATTGCAATTGGTTTGCATTCCCGTAGATATTAGTATTTTAGGGCCTAGCAGCTGCGATCAGAACCATCGTTGGAAATTCAGGAACAATAAGAGATGATGGCAATGATTCCACGGCAGTATGTAAACGTATACATAACTTGCAACACATACCAAAAAAGCAGCAACAAAGGCGGATGACGTCTAGCAAGAGGCGTCAGTGAGCGATATGTTCTCAAAAGCGTCGTCTACGTCGCATCCATCTACGGGAATGCAAACCAAGCCCAAATGACCATGGCTGGGTTAGCACAGGAAATGTATTGTGGAGTAGCGTACCAGATTTTATTAGTAATCCGCAGCCCAAAATTAGCGAAAATCAATTATTTTAATCCGCTTTTATGAAAGTGTTATATTCCACCAAAACGAGGCATTTCGTGGGACTGAGGCTAAACGGGGTCAAAACTCCCCGTATAACAACGATTTTCATAATCAGCGCATACAAATTGACCAAAAAAAGTTATTCTGGTAAATTCCCTCGATGAGTGACGATACCCCCCTCCTTCCTCGCCTGGACTATAAGATTCCTTGTTAAAAAACGTGCATGTTAGTTTTTGAGCCAGGAAACTTCTCAAGGAAAAAGTGTTAAGTTTCGTCGTCTACACTAGCAATGTAAAACTTGTCAAGAAAATGTTTCTGGTACTGGTGTATACCCGGCAATCGAGAAGGTAGATCAATTGTCATGTGCTGTACAAGGGACTAGATTAATTTTTGCGCTACTTTTTGAAAATCGTCCACCCCCCTCCCCCCAATACTTAATGACCGCTCCCGTAAAAATAATATTAAATAGAAAACTAAAATTTGGCCCTGGAATATTTTCATGATGGTTGTAAAGAGTTTCTTTTTCAGAGGGAAATTTTATTCTTTGTAGTGCCAAATCCATTTCTTGGTGTAATGTAACAATATTTGTTAACGATGAAGGGTGCTTGTGTTTAAAATATGAAATGACACGAGGATTGAAGAGCTCTTAAGCAAAATGTCTTTCGCGGATTAAAGGTTTGATGAATGAAACGTTTTGTGGTTTAAGGAATATTCTAATTTTATTTATAACGAAGCTATCTTTATATTAAACAAAAGCGACATGTTTAAGAACATTGAACTTGAAAGAATGGAAGATATAAATCAAATCTCCTTATCTTTATGGTTATTTTTATCTCATGGAATCCCTTTATGTAATCAGTTGGGCTCCATGCGCATGCGTAAAGAGAATTAGCAACGTGTTTTGCGTTTTCACAAATCAGCTGATCGTTTATTGAAAGAGAGGCTGTTTCCACTTTAATTTTGCTGAATACAAAGAACCTATAAAAGATCAATTAAAAGTTACAAATGAAAATCAATGATAACTGATTATAGTAACAGACCAGAAGCATAACAAACGGATGTATTGTTCCTATGAAAGTCCCTTGTGCTCGTTAAAATTGTACCATAACAGACACCGTGGTTTATGTGGTTGCCTGTTGCCCCACCACATGCCAAATCTTAACTTGCAACATTTAAAGCTTAATTTTAAATCGTTATTTTACTATTGACTTACTCTTTTTACATTCAATATTGTAGCAAATACTGCGAAGTAACTACAAGAAAAAGCAATGCTCAATGCTTAATGTCCTTAATTGAAAATTAATTATTTTTCGTACCGAATATGCGTTGATTTTGCAGTCCTCCAAATGGCTTCTCTTTGGGCTGATTGAAATCTTGCATCTTTTGGATTTGTAATCAGGACAACGGGAAGTGTACCATACTTCACATCGACAAATGAAAATATATCATTGTCTATTGCCATTATTCTATACCTAAAAATAAATTACCACTTTTAGGGAATACAGGGGGAGAATCCTTCGTGATCAGATTTAATCAGTTTTTTTAGTTTTAGCTGTCAAAAGGCCGCATGCTCTTATAAAAATCTTGTTTACGAGAAACTAGCCTTTAAAATCAACAAAAAGCAGAAACTGGAGATACGACACGAATTTACGTCAGTCGAAAATAGCTGATTACCACGTGATCACGTACTGGCTTATTTAACTGTAAAGCGACCGAAGGTAAAGACTGTTTTTGAAATTTGAAAACTTTTCAGGAAATATTTAGAACTAAAATCAACAAAAAATTAAGAAACAGCACTCTCGTGACCTATGATGATTATGCGTGATACTTTAAGGGTACTTTAAAAGAAAAGTATACTTTAAGGTAAGGAAATTTCGCGGGAAGACACTTTAATGGAAATCCGCAAAAGTTTATAATTCTCGAAAGTTTATTGCAGCGAAATTAATTGGAAAAGGTTATCTGTGAAGGTTTTCTTCACAAAACGTCCATGAACTAACATCTCAAGCATATAAAGTTGCCTTTTGCTGCCCGTGTATTGAAATTATGGTTTAGGATAACAAATACTTAGAGAATAGGTGTTGCACCCCAATAATTTTAAAAAGCGTCGAAATGAGGGAAAGTTAATTAAATATATTCAGGAAAAATTGTAGAGAACACTGGTTATTGTTTGCTAAAACAGTAGAATATTTAAGGAAAACAAAAGACAAAATTACCCTTTCTTGCGAAAGTAACTGTACCTTCTATTTTCTTTCCAGTCTCCAGCCTCCAATTCGAGATGCCCCTCAACTGGCCTTGAATACAAGCGAGGCATGAATTCGCCTAGTGTATGCAGATGACCACTCAAATATGCAATTCCTCCTCTGAGAAAATTAAAACAATTATTCCAAATAAGGCATTGTTGACTAATGTAATTCATTACATGGCTCACAAAAAAGTAGAATTAAGGCTGAAGAAAGGTAAATGATTTGTTTTGAAATCGACTTTCTTCTATAGCTTCTGTGTTTTCAAATTCAATTTTTCAATTTTATAATAAAAATTTGCCACATTTAATAGAACATCGTTATATAACAACTAAAAGAGGAATAATTATAATACTAATGGTGGCAACAAAATGAAGTAGATAAAAAGAAAATCAATGGTTATGTTATTAGAGAGTCACACTGGCACCTTCTATTCGGATTTTATTGGCATTGGTAATGAATATTGCCAAATATGATATTGGTGTTGTGCAATCTATTAGGAAATGTTCCTCCCATTGAACCTTGTTTAGTTTACAATAGACACACAGCCTATTTTCTGCTGGGGTACCAGTCCGCCGAACTAGTTCTATATCAAGACGACTATGGTCGCTAAATCTAAATTTGGTAAGATTTCTCCTAAGTTCTCTGTTCCTAATGTAGGAGGCCCCCAGGGGTGTGTGTTCTCATGTTCCCTAAAAATTTTCAAAACATCATTCTTGTTCCCAATAATGTTTCTTGAATGTTGCTTAAAAAGAGATCTTGGACAGTTTTCCAGTTCCTAAAAGTAGTCTTTTGAACCCCAGTTCCCTGGAAAATTTTGGTATGTTCCCTGTTTCAAGCTGGCCTTTTTTGCTTCATCATAGTTAATGGAAGACTATATTAACTATGCTTTCAATATTCAATTCATGGGCAGCGCGAGTGCATGGATCTGGATGGACATGTCTTGAAGTTCTAGATGTTCCCATGTTCCTATTAATAAAAACGACGAATTCCCTTGTTCCCCATAACCCATGGGGGAGCCTCACTTAGGTAAGGTTCCCAATGGAGCCTGGTTCTAAAGAGTACGTAATTTATTGCCTTCACGGGCAGTTTTACTAGTCACCAACGAAGTTTTATTTCTCCAATAGCTATCACATTTTCCAGAAATTGCTTTATTTAAAATATTTTTAAAAGATGAGAAGCCAATCTATTCTTTATCGCCGTTGAATTAAGTTTTATGGCTAAAACAATGTATCATTATGTTGACTGATGACATTCAGCTGTTAGAATCAGATTCATCCAAAGCAAAATTTTCATCTAGAGCTTTCTTCGCTAGACCATGGGAATTCGGACGCCAAAATAGTAGTTGCTGATTTCCTACCACATTAATCGACTCATTTCGCTGTCTTGTCTTTGTAATTTTCTTTCAGTTTGGCTAGACTAACATGTTCAGAGGTAAGCAGTCTGTTGTAGAGCATAAGCGATTGGCGGTAATAGAACAATTTTAAAGGTAATCTACCCCAGTTCCCCAAGTACGGCTAAATTGCTGCAGCTTTTGTTTACGCGAAGGATGGTTTTCGGAATTCCAGGTGCTGGATTTCAACACTTCTAAACATAAGAAGAATAATGAAGTACTCCGCTCCTGTTTTCTCTCAAACCCCACAATCAATGGTCATTAATAGTATTACATCAAAACATGTTTTTTTCTAAACAACTTACTTGATAAGATCTCTGACTTTTGAAGGAGTTGTTATCACAGATAACGGATAATGACCAAACCATACTGAAATATTGTACAAATTGTTGCTTTCAGCTAAGTCCCTTATTGATTTGATTGCTTCCTTCAGGTATAAAATAGCAAAAATTAAAACTTTTTGAGGCATTTTTACGTTCTTTTAACAACTTTTATTCAATATTAATTTTCGTTTCTTAGGTTTAAAAGTTTAATTTCATTAACAAATTGCAATTTAAAAAAAATTACCTCATCAACAATTCCAAAAAAGTTGAATGGCCTTTTAGGGCCAGGGTTTGGTGTCAAATCGATGGCATTAAATGCATATTTTCCAAAATCGGTTTTTAAAACATATTGGTATGAAGCAGATTTCATGTAAAAGTTTTTAGATGCACCATAATCTTTAAAAAAATCCACAGCACTTCCTTTTTTTGGTATACCAAAATCATCTAAAAAGGGAATTGATATTATAATGAGAAAATCCCAAAAGCATTAAAAAGATTTCAAAATAGAAAAAGATTTCCATACAATTATTAAATATTAAATACATATTTACAAAAAAAAAATACTTAATTGCTTGAAAATACTCAGTACTTGATTGCCATGACAAAGTTTGATAAAGAAATATCTAAAAATTTATTTTAAAAGTTAACAAAAGGATTTGTGAATTAGAATTAATATTGAGGCATTTCATCAATATCTATCCAACACCTTTCTTTTGCAGATTTTACCATCTTGAAACCTTTCACAATTAAATTCCACATTTGATGCGATAAAACAAAATAAATAAAATATCAGGTGGCATAATTTATCAATATGAGAAGAATAATGTGTAGTTATTAATAAGTTCACTGCAAAATGTAGCAACCAACCATGGTTTCCTTTTACATCAAGCCATACAGCATTATAATGTTTTTTACAATATTCAATAACATTTTTATATGAAATCCATTCATCTAAATACTGTTCTGATTTCAAGTTATCAAATGCTTTTGCATCAGTCATATCCCCTGTTGAAATAAAATATGAAAATTAATGAAGAATATTTATAAACATAATTCACAGAAAAATCTATCACAAATACAATAATAATGAAAGTATTAAAATTTTTGACACATAATTATAAATTAAATTTTTACCTGTAACCAAAATTACTTTTGGTTGAATTAAAGGAAAGTATTCTTTGCATAGTTCTTTAAGCTGTGGAATGATCTCATTAACATAACGATACTTGCTCACATGGATATCTGACAACTGAAAAAACAAGCTAAATTTAAAATAAAATCTATAAAAATGTAGATTTATATACTTGTTCTTATAATCTTATTCTAAAACAAACATTATTATTGGCCTAATAAATAATTTGATAATATATTATTCAAAATTTTCTTCCATTGGCACATTAGTCTACTATAGAGTTATAGACTAGTCTTCGAGAGGGGGGGGGGGGCTTAATCGAATTATTACGGTATTTATTTTAGTTGGGCATCATATCAATAATATTGTAATATATATTTTAGTAGAAATGATGACTCATTTTTTGAGCTAGAAAGCAAATTGTTTGCTGATCAGCTTTTTTTACCTGAATAAAAGTAAAAATATTCGTAAAATCATCTGAAATTGGGAATTCATCTTTGTTTTCAAATTGAATCGCGTTACTGTTGGTACTTCGCTGTTGTTGTGGTGTTGCTGTTGTTGCTGTTGTAAAAATGTAAAGAATGTTGTGATGACCGGAAAAATGTTCAAGTGCAACAGCAAGCAGCCATGAAATTGCTAAAAAAGTTAAAATAACTGGAATACAAAATAATGCTTTGGTTTTCCAAAGTTTCATTTCTTCATTTGCAAATTGCTCCGCAATAAAAATTTTTCTCTCCGTTTTAGGCCGCCTCGTTTTGATTTTGAGGCTGAACTGAAGAGGAAGAGGAAAAAATGGCATCCGAAACTTTTGATGTTGTTGTAGTTGGCTCATGTAATGTTGATTTGATGAGGTAAGATACCGACAATTTTTATTTTTTATACCTAAAAGTTGAGTTTCTGGATTCATCGCCAATAATGGAAGCTTAGTTCTTCAAAAATTTAATTTAGTGGGCAGACGGACGCGCACGACGTGCACGCTTTTTCGGAAGTAATGGTCATTTATGAACATAGTAATCGATAGGAATATAGAAATCAAAGAATAATTTATGTGTGCGCACTTCCTCAGTGCACTTGCACCATTCTGGAATACGAGTCGACTGTTCTTGTGTTGAAAGGGGCAGGGAGGGGGCATGTATATGGCATCTGGTTTGCCACACTTGATTGAGAGTTCCTGCTTTTCATCAAAATAATGCTTGTTTGGTTTTTTCCTTTGAAAATGGTAGGATCATAAATAAGGTATTGGATATCTTTGTTTAGTTTTCATTAGAGAATTATTAATATCTGTTACCACCATATTGTTTATTTTTCAGCTATGTTCCAAGATTTCCAAGAGCAGGAGAAACTCTGATTGGTCACAAATTTGCTTTAGGTTGTGGCGGCAAAGGTGCAAATGCTTGTGTAATGGCAGCTAAACTTGGTGCTAAAACATCAATGATCGGAAGAGTAAGTCTGCTCTTAAAAACAATTTTAACATACCCTTTTCAGTGATTTTAATGAAACATTTTTTGCTATTGTTGTGATAAAAATAAGTAAGGTGTGAGCTTAAATTTTATTGACAAACTTTTCTTTACATTCCTTAAAAACTTGTTGATTAATTTTTTGAAAATTAAAAAATTGCTCATGGATAAATTTATGATTTATATGAAGTTAAATATGGTTATATTTTCTTTAATATTCAATAGCTGGGAGATGATGTTTTTGGAGAAATGTATTTGAGAAACTTTTCAAAACATGGAATTAACGTAGGTGTGTTGTATGTGAAACCTTTTATCACAAATATCTGTTTTTATTGAAAAACTGTGTCACAAAAAACTAAACCAGCTTGATCGAACCCAGTACCTTGAAAATAAGTAAATCGAAATTTATTTTTCCAGGTTGTTGCTGAGAGCCTGAATATTTGGCTTTATTTGATAAAGAACGCCCTCCAAAGATTTGCCACAAAAAACTACTGAAATAAATGAAGTGCTTCTGAAACTGCTTCTGAAATTAATGAAACTGTTACTCACCAATAGTAATCCTTGTCCCAGCATTGTCTCGAGGTCATATTGGTCTCAAGGCCATATTTGTTCTTAAAATACATATTTCAAAATATCTTGTAAGAACGAAATGCTCACCTGTTATTTGTCATATATCTTGAGATGGTGTATTTTATTATCTCTACTATGACCTAACGCCGAATGATATGACATTGGGACCTTATCAGGCCAAGGATTGATATTGGTTTGGAACAAAACGTTCATGATCAGATCTCAGTCCACAATACATTGCACTAATAACCCTACCTGAAAATCTATTTAACAATATTGCAAGGATGATAAAACGGGGAGGAAAAGACCACACCGTAATCATTAGATAGGAAGAAACTACGTAAACCTACACATATCTTCTACATTTAAAAAATGAAGTGGTGGCTGCTTGGCGTATAAAAGTGTCTGAAATGGTCTTAATCAAACCAAACCAGACGTTAACTCAATGATTTCTCTGTTACACTCAAACGTAAGATGGTTGCTTACCATCATACTTAATCATCATACAGTAAAAGCTGTGTTAGATCGTATTCGAAGGGTTGGCATACCCAAATTGCAATGACTCTAATGAGAATATCTCGTTGTTGAGCGTCATAAGAAGGGCAGAACAACAAATAGATTATTGCTTTTCAATTTTGAACAAGCCATAGATTTGTTATTAACAAGGTAATACAGAATGCAAAAATATCTCTTGCATGCTCATCAAGGAAAGATCTTTTCAAACACAGCTTTATTGCCTTTTCCAAATGAAAATCGTGAGCTCAAATATGATGGCGCGAATATGAACAACGCTTCAATTTATTTCAGGATTTTAGGAGCAATTAAAAATTGATAGTTTTTTATGAAGAGAATCAAGGAAAAGCTATGAAACGAATATTGGGAGAAAGATAGGAAAGAAGTGAAGAGACAGGTGCGCAAAGACAAGAGGAAATGGACTGAGGATGTTGCTGAAAAGCGCGAGGTGCGACGAGAAACAGAATTTGGAAATGCTGCACAGGCTCACCAAGGTATTGTGCAATGAAAGGTTAAGAGAGAGTGTAAACATCATCATCATGGACAATATTGGGAACATATTATCAGGCAGAGAAGAAATAAAGAAAAGATGGGCAGAGCACTTTGCTGCAGTAATGAACAGAGACAAATCCCATCATCCAGTTGGAGAAAATGATAGAGAAAATGCGTGTCAGGTATTGCTAAAAGTTGACATTGACTACACTGCTGAATAAGTGAACGAAGTGCTTGACATGATCTAGGAACAAGAGAAAATACCCAAGTACCGGAAAAGGGAATTGATCATCAAAACACCGAAGAAAGGTAACTTGAAAAATGCAACAACTGGAGTGGAATAACTTTACTTCTGGTATAGAGCAAGTCAAAGAGAGAGACTACAAAGAGAAGGAATACAGAGCAAGTGTTTATTCTTCGGAACATCATAGAGCAAGTCAACGAATATCAAGCTTTATTATACATATATTTTATTGAATTTGAAAAGGCGTTTGACTCAATACACATGGACAGCCTGTGGAAAATCGTAAAAGTTTTATGGTGTGCTGGAAAAGATCATGAATGTTTTTAAGATATTATATGAGGATTTTGAATATGCTGCTTCGACAAGGAGACACAAGTGTATGTCTTAACGTTAAAACCAGAGTTAAAAAAAGCTGGCAGTTTTCTTCTGGTAGCGATGGATTGGATAATGAGACGGTGGGTGTTGGGAATCATGTGGAGCTTTATGTCGAAACTCAATGATCTCGACTTTGCTGATGGTGTGGCACTCGTTTCATCAACCACGACAGCACCACACAAGTAAAGAAGAAGGAGTTCAGCGCAGCTCGGGGGCTGGTAGAATCGGGCTCAAGATTAATAATACAAAAATGAAAGTCTTGCATATCAAAGCCGGACAAAATGAGAGTATTTGCATAGGAAGTGGTGAAATAGGAGATGTCGACAGCGACTGTTAAAGAAATGGCGGTGGCAAGCATGCAAGATATCAAAAGCAGAATCAGCAAAGCTAGGAGCGAGTTCGCCAGACTCTGCAACATATCTGGGATTCGGATGAATTACGACGGAACAAGAAGATTAGTTTGTGCAAGACGCTGGTTTGGACTGTTTTGGTATATTGTTGTGAAACGTGAAAAATGAACAAAAGGATGACCGAATGATTGACTTGTTCACAATTAGTTTCTATGGCGTATCTGAAAAATTTGCATGCAAGATAAGAAAGCTGATTGCAAGGTCAGAAATAAAGATTGCAAGGTCAGGAATAAAGATAGCAAGGTCAGGAATAATGGCACCGAGCGAAGAAATCAGATACAGGGCATGGAAATACATTGGACAAGATAAGATCAAAATAGCGATAGCAACATCGCAAATAACGTTAGCACCGAAATTGCAACGCAAACGAGGACGGCCACCGCATGGAGGTGCACAATAGATAGGGCTGATTGGAAGGAAGTGGATGGTTGAGATTTTAGATTTTTTATCAAATAAGACCGATCGTTACTCCAAATACGAGCTCAGGGTTTCGGCAACGAGAACAAATAAATTAAATTTTTATTTGACTGGTTTTCAAAAGACTGGGTTCGATCTAGCTGGTGCAGTTTTTTGTTCTCCATTCATGATGAGACCCAGTACATTCATTGATATATGAAACTAATCTAGCATAGGTAATTTTAAAGTGAAAGTTTAGTTTAATTGTGTAGATAGAGAGAAATAAGTGACTTTTTGGAATACTTTTTTTTGTGTTACAACTAATTTGTGTAAAAATGTTATTCTTTGTTAATTGCAGATCACTTGAAAATAACAAAAAATGCAACAACTGGTGTTGCTCCTATTTATGTCAATGATGAAGGTATCTATTGCATTATAATATTCTGTTTTAAATTATTGTTTCCCATTTACTTTATAGTATATATTTATAGCATTTGTTTGAGCATATATAAAAACTTTCTTTAAATTTGTTTGTTAAACTTTCTTTTAAATTTGAAGATTCTGTTGACAAATAAATTACATATTCCTTTCTAAATAACTTGTTTTAATTTTGATAGCTATAACATTTAATTTTGATAGCTATAACCACGTAATTATAGACTTGCTCCGAGTCCATTTTGTTTCGTTAAAGCATTTCTACGTATGTTATGACCAAGTCTACGCACAGGGACGTAGCGTAGTTCTATCAAACAAGAGCCATTGTTCTCTACAATTTTGTCCGAATATGTTAACTTTTGCCCGAATTTCGACGTTTTTGAAAACTATTGTGGGTGTGATTACCCCCATACCCCCACTAGCTACGCCAATTCCTACACACGTTATATCGAATCTTTAAAAGATAATAATGTTTAAAATTTCAGATTTGTAACAAAGTAAGTTTTTACAAACAGTGCTAATTTATCATAGTTTTTCCACAGGTGAAAATTCCATTGTGATAGTAAAAGGTGCCAATGAAAACATTTCAAAGGAAGATTTAAGAGATGCAAGTCACATGTTATTGTGCTCGAAAGTTGTTCTTTGCCAATTAGAAATAAATGAAAGTACAACTTTGGAAACACTAAAATTTGGGAAGGAAAATGGAGGCTAGTATTTTCCACGTTTTTTTTAAGTGAATCTATTTTCTTTTTTTTCATCACACTACATTTTACACAAAATTAAATTTTTCTGCCTGGTTGGATGGCTATTCATAGATAGTGTGGTTAAAGGCTTAAAGAAACTAAATTATTTTCAATGGAATTTTACTAAATAAAAATACGATCATTACATTGTAAGATATAAAAATGATGCAAATGTCATGCCTAGCCTTACAGAAAATACCATCTAGTTATCATACCTTATCATACCTAGGGCAGGCTAAGCCTCACAAAGCTAAACCTCACAACTGATCTACAAATATTAAATAATCTTGTTTTGCGTTTCGTAATTTGAATGATGTTGAGAGTTAAGAATACAAATTAAATAAACGACTCTGTACGATGAATATTTGTATTAATATTTTTATAAGTCTTTATATTATTTGGTCATCTTGCTAACTGAAAATGTGTATACTAATGTTAAAGTTTGTTTTTTTTTTATTTTATATTGGATTTGAATCAACAAGCAGCAAAGTAATTTAGGCTACCTAAAATAATTAATTTTTATTTGTCTTATTTAACTATTTTCAGTAACAACAATCTTCAATCCTGCACCAGCAGTTGAAAATCTTCCGAAAGAATTTCTTCATTTCAGCGACATTGTAATTTGCAATGAAACCGAGGTACGTCTCGTTTCTAACTTTTTGTTATCAAGTTGCTCAAGTATCATTTACACTGTTGTTTTTGTTGTTGTTGTTTTTGTTATTGTTGTTGTCTAGTTAATGTGTCACATCATCATTATTTTGAAGGCAGAACTCTTAACTGGTTTTTCTGTGGCGAGCGATCCGCAATATAAGGCTGCTATTGGACACTTCTTTTCTATGGGTTGCAGGAAAGTTGTTATTACTCTTGGTTCAAAAGGCGCTATTTGTGCTACATCTTTGGATGATGAACCCGTGCTGGTTGAGGCTCCTTTAGTGAAACCTGTTGACTCAACTGTAAGTTATTATTGAAGCTTTTCATCGATTCTAATAGTCTATAATTGTTGTGTTATGCTTTTGACAGTCTCGTGTGATTTTAGATTTTATTTTTTGTGTTATATTTAATTATTGGCATTTTGAATTTTATTGTTCATATTACAATTTATTTTACACTCATGGGAAATTCTAATTTCAGGGAGCTGGGGATGCATTTGTTGGTTCTTTTGCATATTTCTATGCAACCCATGGTAACGATTTATCTTTTTCTGAAATTGTCAAAAGATCTTGCAAGATTGCAGCTATCACTGTAACAAAACATGGAACACAGAACAGTTATCCTGATAGAAGTACATTGCCTGAAGAATTGTTTACATTATGATCATTATGAATTATGGTTATCGAATTTAAACACAGGTAATCATATCTTTTAAGTTCATTTATGAATGTGTCCAAATTTATTTTTAATTTTTAATTCGAAACAAATGAGAAAATTGACCATAAGAGAACAAGTAAGCAAGGATTCAAAACATTTTCTTCAATGTTTCAAAAAGGGATTTAAAAAACACGCTAATACAAATTGCTAAAATTTACAGTTTCTAAAATTTTGTTTTTTAAATTGAACTTTTCTGAAATTAAATAAGTATTTTTTCACAAAACAGGAAGAAAATGCGACATATTTATAAATTTAATGTGTATATACAGAGTTTGAGAAAATGTAACTCTTTCCCAGCGACTTAATATTGAAGTGGATGACGCTGTGATGACTACGTCAAATGACTTAGTTTTGTTTTTGTTTTTTAACTTGTGATCTTCATGCATCTCAAATTGGTTGGAATCGGAAGAAAGGCACCATTTTAAATACACGTGTTTCCTTGGTTTTCTAGGCCAGTGATATCAATTAAAATGTTGTTGCTGTTGATTTCTACAGTATGTGCGTTGATTGAAGATGCGCCTCCTTGGCTTGTCACCTGATCTGTACCGATGTTGCTAGAATTCGTTTGGCCAAGTTGATGAGATAGAAATATTTCTTGTATTTGTTTATGCATCTCTTTAGCTTTTATGCGTTGATTTGGATCATTATTCCAACATTTGACTATCAACTTGGTGATTTGATGCATTGTCTAGAATATGATGAAAATAATGGAAAAGGCGTACAAATATTAAAAATTATGAAAAACATAGATAGTAATTATACATCGTAAGAAATTTTACAAATGTTTAGATAAGAAATTTTAATTTTACAAATGTTTAGAAATACTGTAATACAATAAAATGTTAAAGAATTCAAGAATCTTTGTAAGCAAGTAAATTTTCAGTTAACTTGGTTATTTGTTGATGTTGTTGATAAAATAAAGTTTGCGTTACCTTGTTATTTTCCCATTGATAAGGTATAACTGGTCTAATGTTCTGATTTGCGACAATGTCTTCCATGTCATCGTTAGTAGGGTGAGGTCCAGTCAGATGTACGAAAGGCAATCGGAATTCTCCTGGTTTGTATAAATCTATATGAAAAAGGAATAAATGTTTTTGTCATGGTTATATTCTCTTTTTCAATGCAATGAAATATCTTGAAGTTAATTAAGGGAAAACGATAATACGAGGTTCAAAAAGGAGTTTCCTAAAGGTGGGACTTTGCTTCATTTAAAATGATAGTCAAAGATAATCAAAGAACTTGCTAATTTTACGAGTTGCAAGTGTTGTGGGCAAATTGATGTAAACGTGATCAGTTATTTAATCTGTCATATGACATATCACGGAATTTATCATTAATGAGGTAAGAAAGCTAACTAGACTTTTGGTATAATAAATTTGGTAAATAATGACGCAGTTATTAGACTTTTTCCCAACTTTTAAAAGTATGAATTAGGCCAGGTTACCTTGTATTTGCTCATTATCATCCAAGACAAAACAACATCTTGACATTATTTCATAAGTTACCATGGTAGTTGCGTAAACATCAATTAAATACAATGACAACCATGGTTTTCTCTTGTCAATTATTCCTTTTAATTTTTCAGGTGCCATGTATCTTGCAGTTCCAACCTAAAATACGAAATTAATTTTTGTTACTATTATCAGTATTCTTAACGTTTTTATTATTATTTTTTGTTTTTTTCTTTCATCATGCTCTTTATAAACAATTCTCAAAAATTTAAAAACATTTTTCTCCGAGTTTTTCTAGTTTTCATTGGGTACAGCACTGCATTCAAAACCGATTCTTACCTTTGCACTTGCATGACTGTAAACGAGCCTGTCTGATTTATCAACAATCATTGCGAGACCAAAATCAGCAATCACACACCCCTTTGTACTTGACAAAAGAACATTTGAACTTTTCATATCCCTGTGTGCTACAGATTTTTTCTTTTCACCAAATCTGTCTTTGTTTGAATGCAAATAAGCTAACCCATCAAACAGTGTTTTAATAAGAAACAAGGCATTATCTATATCAAACATGTTTGTCATTAAATAAGTTCTTAAGTCTTCATTGTTAATATACTCAAGTATGAGCAGCAATGCAGTTTCATTTCGCATCTTTCTGACTTCCGTATCGATCAATTTTATGACATTCGCATGCTCCAATCCCATTGACAAAATGTTTTTTTCTTTTTCCCATCTTGCTTGTTCTTCAATTGAGCACATTTTTATTGCAACAGTGACGTCATCAAAGGATGCTTTCCATACAACCCCAAAACTTCCTTTCCCAATTAAAGATTTGAATTTTAAATTTTTTGGATTTTCATTTATCGTAAGTTTTTCTAAATTGGTATATGGTTGTGTTTTTCTTTTTCCATATTTAATCCTTAGAATTGCAAAAATGGTGCAAATTACGATAAAAACGAACAATGGTATGACAATTGCTTTTGCTTCATCATGTTCTCTTGGATCAGCCTCTGTTTTATATCCTCTTATTTTCCCTAAGAAAAAGAAATTGTCGTAGTTAAAAACAAAGAAGCAAAAAATAAATACAGTTACAATAAGAAAGAATCATTTGCATTTTTAACGTTTTAGGAGCCGCCGTAATTTCTCCAAGCTGCGTATTGTCTCGTGTCTCGATGTTGACACCGGTAGTCTCAATGCATCTATCAAATACCAAAACTCTGAATCTTGCTGCATACTTTTCAAATCCAATGTAATTACGCAGAAAGCAACATTTAGGGGGATTTAGGCAGATAAAATCGGTCATGCATGTTACACGCTGGCGAAATCTTAATGCGATGCGCCGACGTGCCTAAACTAGTAGCGGATAGGAAGATAAAAAGATGGTGGATACGAACTTTGGGGATTGAGGCATTATGCTTTAGAGGTGAGGTATGGTGCATTATGCTTTAATAAGTGGTGAATATGAACGTTGGGCCTTTTTATGCGAGTGGTGAGTGAGTGATGGATTCTAAACTGGTGGTAATTTTAGAGCACGGATTCTGGACTCGAAATCCCCAACTTTTTAGGAATCGTTGAAACGAGGCTTTAAGAATTCCATTATTGAAATTCGAATTATGACTGCACGTATCTGATCGAAACAGTAAGAGTAAGGCTAGTTTGTTGGCGTATGTTGGACGATAAGGTAGACATAGGTACAAAAAAATATAAAAACCACCCAAGTAGACAAACTAAAAGAAGCAGACGTTAGTGCAATCCACAAAAAGGATGATACATGCCAAAAAGTCAATTACAGACCTATTAGTGTCCTATCAGCCATGTCAAAAATTTTTTGAACGGATCATGAGTGAGAAAATAAACCAGTATTTTGTAGGTATATTATCTTCATTGTTTTTTGGCTTTCGACAAGGTTATAGCACACAACATGCTCTGTTTCGATTAGTTGAGACTTGGAAAAAGTGTCTCGATAGGTCGGGTACAGTAGGAACAATCCTAATGGATTTGTCAAAAGCACATGATTGTATACCCCACGATCTACTAATTGCAAATTTAGAGGTCTATGGGTTCAAAAGAAATGCTCTCAAACTGGCTTATAGTTACCTGACAAACCGAACACAAAGAGTCAAAATAGGCTCCACATATAGCTCACCACAGCATATCTCAATTGGTGTACCACAGGGGCCTGTTCTTGGACCCGTATTTTTCAACATCTTTATAAACGACCTGTTTTATATGGAACTAGAACTGGAAATATGTAACTTTGCTGATGATACGACAATTTACGTGTGCGATACGACAATTTACGTGTGCGATACAACTGTGGAGGCAGTCATAATTAGATTAGAGGGTAACCTACAGGTATTAATGCAATAGTTTACTAACAACGGCATGAGAGCCAATCCTTCAAAATTCCAAATAAAACTTTTGGGGCTAAAGGGAACAAATAAACTATGCCTTAACATGAAGGGCCAATTGATTCCATCAAGCGAACATGTACAACTTCTGGGTGTAAACATTGACAATTCGCTTAAGTGTTCAACGTATGGGAAAGAACGATGTAAGAAGGTCAACCAAAAAGTGCATGCATTTGGTTTAAGACCATATTTAGGAGAACAAAAGTCAAAGTTGCTTTTAAACTCTGTGGTATTTTTCCTATTGCCCTCTGATCTGGCTATTTTGTAGCAAAGTTGCAAATAATTAAATTAATAGGACCCACAAGCGTGCACTGAGAGCTTTATATGGAGACTATGAATCCACATTTGAGGAACTTCTAGATAGGGGTGAAACAAAGACAACACATAAAAAGAATCTACAAAATCTCATGGTTGAAATCTACAAATCAATGAACC
>JAYJMH010031722.1:5837-16927 GCA_036873815.1 Phacellophora camtschatica
CGGCACTATGTAATATGACATGTAATATGACGTGAAATATGATGTGAAATATGTCATGAAATATGATGTGGCGGCAATATGTAATATGACGGTGTAATATGACGATGTAATATGATTTGCAATATGATGTGGCGACACTGTGTAATATCCCGGGGGGGGAGCATGTTCGAGGAAATCTTGAGCTGATCCAAAAATATAATGAATAGAAAACCAATCCAAAAAGATAACAGTATGGCGCATGTTATGATGCAATTTTTTATTTACACTTCCAACATATATTACATCTTTTTATTAACACTTCAACATATACTATTTCTTAATATTTTTAAATTTCTAGAGCCAATATTATATTTTTTAAAGAAAATTTTTCAGACCAAAAAAATAATATTATCAAAAAAGTGGTAATAACCAGATTATGACTAAAGCGGAATGACTATAACTGGAGTTGCCATTATGTTATTATGTGTGTGCCATGGCATATTTCAACAAAATGCACTATGATGGCAACGAATAGGCCTACATATGCAACATGTGAGGTACACCTTGACTAAAATTGTTTTGTTGTATTTGAAACTTAAAATATATTGAGTCAAGTATACAATTTCTTTTGAAGAAAACTAAAACACAAGAAATAATAAACAATACTTTTGGGTATCAGTTTTACATAAAATTACGTAAAATTACGTAAAATAAATGTACATTTTTCATTGTGAGAAAAACAGGCGATACTATGATGTAGCCGCCAAGCTGCTGCGTGTCATTAAAACGTGCTCACAAGCTGCTCAAAACCCCCAAGAACCAACACGATGAAAAAATGAGTTCGAGCTAATTTGTAGCAAGCTCCTCACATTTAATTTTATCACTGTATTGTCTTGGCTTGCTCTAGTTCAGGTAACGCAACAGTTTCACTGAATTTATCACGAAATTCTACAGTTTCGCTAACATCAAACACACCAAAGTCTCGGACATAAGATTGCACTGGATCATACGCAATGGATACATCAACGTCTCGAAAATGGGATTGCACAAATTGAAAAAATGAACAACTCGGCCACGTGATCGATCTGGATCACACACATAAGAAACGTCAACAGAAAGGGAATGGATCGCCCGGGACAGGCACTGGATCGAGACAGGCACTGGATCGATCTGGATCACACACATAAGAAACGTCAACGGGACAGGCACTGGATCGCCCGGTATCACGCACATCGGACATGTCAACGAGACAGGCACTGGATCGCCCGGTATCACGCACATCGGACATGTCAACAGGACGGGCACTGGATCGCCCGGTATCACGCACATCGGACATGTCAACGGGACAGGCACTGGATCGCCGGTATCACGCACATCGGACATGTCAACGGGACGGGCACTAGATCGCCCGGTATCACACACATCGGACATGTCAACGGGACGGGCACTGGATCGCCCGGTATCACGCACATCGGACATGTTAACGGAACGGGCACTGGATCGCCCGGTATCACACACATCGGACATGTCAACAGGATGGGCACTGGATCACCCGGTATCACGTACATCGGACATGTCAACGGGACGGGCACTGGATCGCCCGGTATCACACACATCGGACATGTCAACGGGACGGGCACTGGATCGCCCGGTATCACGCACATCGGACACGTCAATGGGACGGATGCCATCGTAAGAATTTAAAATGAAGTGACCTTGCTTTGCACCCCCTTATGCTTGCTTCAAGTGTCTTTTTTCTTCTGCTTCGATTCCATGCCAATCTAGCATAACATTCCTCCGCCTCGTTTGACTATATCTATCATTATCCATCACAGTAACCAAGAACGGGAAAAGTTTCAAACTGATGTAGCCGCCAAGCTGCTACGTGTCTTGGTGCATAAACTAATTGACTGCAAAATTAAACCATGACACAGCAAAATCTAAAGGTCTAAAAATGCAGCTACAAACCACAGCCAGTCCACCAACAGGTCCTTCTTCGTCGTCTTGTTGCTTGTTGTTGTTTTTCGCTTTTGACAATCAGTGTGCTGCACAATTTATATCCATTCAGGCAAAGTGTTATTTTATATTCATGCAATTTTTCCTTAATTTTGAAATAATGTCAATGTCAATGTTCATCATAGGTAACAGGACAACCCAAAACAGGGTGTTTCCCAAAGTCAAATTATGTGTTACATATGAAGTTTCTTACTTTTATGGCTGATATCTGTCATAACAGATTTATAGTACCAAATGGCCCCAAAAAGTATTTTAACAAAATGTTTTAGCCAAACATTTTACAATTAAAGTAAAATCTTGTAGAATCAGTTTCCTTGTTAAACTTTTATTGTACTCAAGATTCTGAATTTTTATTGTACTCAACTTGATTTTTTCCCTGAAGGCAAAAAGTTATGATCCCAGCCCAGACTGCAGAGTATGGAAAGGGCGCATCCAATGATGAGAATTAAAATACATATTGCCTACCTTTGAGAGCAGCCGGGGGGTTTCAAGGAGGGGGCAAAGCACCTGAAATTTGTTTTAACCATGCCCTTTAATTTGGCTATAAACAAAACAAACGCCTTTTATTTAACTTAACATTTCGTATCTCGTGTCATTTAATGTTATATTCATTGACCTGCCTTTGACAGCCAAAAGCTTTTCTTCAGATTTTACATTTTACAGAAATTTTTGCTCTGGCGCACCCAAGATCTTGTTTAATAGGTGCACACTCTGCAGTCCATGTGCCAGCGGCGTTGACTGTGAAGGGGGTCCGAGGGCTTGCCCCCAAAACTCTGCTTAGCCACGCCCCTTACTCTCCCAGTAATGTCCTTTCTATTGCAAAAAAAAAGAAGAAATTATTTTGTATTTCTCTCAATTTTTATACACCGAGTGTCCCAAGAAATGTAATAGATTTGATCAAGGTAAACTTAATCAATACTCATATGAATATTTATTTTGAAAATTCAAATTTGCCTCCCACTCAAAACCAGAGGTTTCAATTTTGGCCTCAGCTCTTAAAAGATCGTGTTGTAGGATTTTCTGATTCACAGCGGTGTTTCAGACAACATAGTGTGTTTTTTAAAACACTTCCGAGCAATGATTCAAAAAAGAATCTTCAGAATCAATTGTCCATGAAAAAACGTTTTGAAAACAAAAATTGCTCTTTCATTTTGGTAGATTTTTGGTAAAAATGCTGAAGGAAGAGAATGCACTTCATAGTGGCTGCACCCATAAATAAGTTTAATTTGCATTTTTCAGATTCTTTCTGAGTGTGTTTCCAAGCAAGATTAAATTAATTTCGTAAAACGCTATGGTTCAGGAGATCCAAAGACGGAGTTTAGACGAAAATCTAGACCTCTGGTTTTGGGTTCGAAGCTATTTTTATTACTACGTTATCGCCATTGTAACTAACCAGGTATCCAGGGTTTTTGCTATGGCAACAGCACCGCCACACCGTTTTTATAGTAAGTTGCGATTTGAGTATCGTGTGAAAGTTCGAGGATATTTGGTCAAACCAATTATGAGATAGAACAAAGTATGCCTTTTGAATTTTGATTGTACCACTGAATTTGTCCCATTTTTGTGAGTCCTACTACATGTATAATGTAGTATAACTTTATCACAGATACTTGGTTCATTGTCAAAAATTGATAATTCATGAACCAATGGAGCTATTGTTAATCTAAAAACTGTTTTTTAAATATCAAAAACAGCTCTATTAACTTGTACCCATTTTTTTGAATTCTGGCATTCATTAAAAGATCCTGATCATCCTAATAATATATATAATAATATAAAAGGGGTCTCTCTTGCTTGCAATTGATCTGTCCATTATTTGTGGTAAATAGTCATAAGCCAGATATTATTTCAGAAAATGTTTGTTGAAATTCTTACAAAATAGGAATGGTACCCCGCAATTGTTAACCAATTAGATCTGACTCAGCAGAAAATAGCTACGGAAAACAGGAGTGACCTTATTTTTATTGTGGATTACAGGTGCAAGTTCTGGGATCGGAAGAACAACTGCTATTCATTTTGCCGAGCTTGGTGCGAAATTAGTAATTGCAGGTAGAGATGGAAAAGAGCTTGACATTACAAAGATTGAATGTCAGCAATGCAGCAAGGCAGAGGTATTAAATTTTTTCGTACTATATTATTACTGTAAAAATTTAAAAGCTAGATGAGGCCACAAGTACAAATACAGAACAGGCTATAAATTACTGGACATCTGAACTTTGCAATTGAAAAGCATTTCATGCAGTTTTACCAGTAGGTTCTCATCAGTACACCAACTTTTTAATCATAGGAACTACACCATATATTATTGGAAGACTTCGCAACCACAAAATAATGTCCATATAGAATGAAACAAAAAAGTTATTGTTTATGTCAATTTTCTGCATGCCATTTTCTAAAATAGACATAAATATTCCGTTGCTTATTTAGAAGATCTTGCGCCACTGGATCCCATCAAAGCCTCTAAGCAAATTTTATGAAAAAGGAGATATTTACGATACAGAAAAGTTATGCTTCAGTTTCTCGTTACACTTCTTGCTTGTCGTAAAGCTTCACATTTGACTTAAAAACCTTAGTTCAACATGGGAAACAAAAATTTACTGTTGCTTTGCAGAAATCAAAAGAGTTAGAAAAAAGCAGCAAAATTGAAATTTGGATTTCATGTTAGTATGGAATCGTGCTTGAAAACAACGACTTCATATAGCGTCCATTTGAGGACTTCATGCGTTAACCACAATCCAAAACCACAGCTAGAATTTATTTTCATTTTTATTTGGAAAAGCTCTTTTGTATCCGCAGTAAGTTTGTTACTCGCTTTCTTGGTTTCGTGGGTGAAACCATCAAAATGCCTTCAATTCAGTATTGTGTGGGGGCTTTTTATTTCTTTATAATTATATAGGCCAAATGGAATGTTTCCAATGTCTGTGACACATCTTCAATATCAAATATTTCCATAGTATTTCATCTTCATATTTTCTTTCCGAGTTATGGTAAACAGACTGCGTTTGAAATGTTATGTGCCAGTTCATATTTCATACTTTTAACTTTCTCATACTTTTATACATGCAATCAGCATGGAATGTGGTCGTCATATGTGATGATTTGTAATAATATTTATAATAACATTTGGATGGACAAATGCTGATATGGTCATATATGGGCGGACAAATACTTAACAAACGATGACAATGTCGAAATTGGCGAAAAAACATCAAGACTTCATCAGGTGAAGAATCATTTCAATTTCTTGGCTTTTCAAATAATCCGATATCAAATGGTGGGCTTTCTTTGTTTGTCTGTACACGTGTGTCAGTGTGGCCTTGTTGGGGGTACATCACAATCATTTTCAATCTTTGCATGCTGGAGGATAATTAACTGAAGGACAACCATTATACTTTTTTCTTTCGTTGTATTTCGTAACATTTTATTGTTTTCTTGTATATTTTGCTGTGTAATTCTTACAATGTTGAATTTTTTTACGAGCTGGTATGACAGCACTTTCGTTACGATTTTGGTTTCTGTATGAACTGTGAAATGTATTTTATTCATAGCTAATTTCATTATTGTGAGCTCGTATTAAGTTTCCAACCTTACTCGTATTAGAATTCGCGTGGTACTATTTTTCGCTCGCCCCCTAGATACGTGAAATTAAACTGACGAAATAGTCAATTGTATCAGAATTTTTGTAAAAATTTTAAGTTAATTAAATAAATTTTACCAAGCGCGTGAAATTGAATCGCACGATTTTAAAGCTGAGTGAAAATATGTACCACACGAATTGTAATACGAGATATTTTCTAAGATTTGAAGCTGCGCTTGTGACCTCCAAAGTTTGAAACTTTACTATACAAGATGTTATCTTGTTTTCAATTCTTCTTAAATTACGAACTTGCATCTGGTCTTGTTTAATCTTTATTGTTGTTTATCAACTACATGTGAAATTAAACGAAGAATGAGATAAAAATAGCGTGAATGCCAAAATTCCGGTTGCGAAACGCGATTGCTTAGTTCGAGCATTGTTCTTTAAAAACTAACATTACTGCGTTTTACCGTTTATACCAAGTTTATCCTCAGTGTGATTGACTTCCACCTCCCTTTTAATAATTTATTTATTTCAAATTTTTCAATAGCAAACCCTTACGTTAGTCACATCGTGAATCTTTCATATTTATTTTAATGTAATTTTGACCAATATCGATGTGTAATAGTAAGAACTGCAACTGGTATGGTGCTACTGTATTGTACCGACTGTATTGTATGTTATAAGACATCTTTGGATTCTTTCAGCTATTGTTGTCACCTGCACAATTCATTTAAGTTTGAAATTTTATACATAATCTGATGCCTCTTATTGGTTCCTTTCCAGGTAAGCGTTGTCCATTAGTGAAGTATCGCGGTTTCCAGCGTATTTATCGAGTAAAGCACATTGCACAGCCAGAAACTACCAAATTTTGATTGAGTTATCGATGTCACCAAAGCCTATTTGTTTAGTGAGTAAGGATTGAAGGCTGGCAAAGTTTAAATTGCACATGGATAAACAGAGTTAGTATTTAAAATAAAATTTCGCGTTTTTTTGGAAAAGGAATCAAACGCCACAAGTGTGAGAGACCAAACTAAAACTAACATATAATTGTTGTTGTTCTTACTATGCTCAGAACGTAGACCTTCCTAGTTCTCACAAGCAATCTTCGAAGAAAAAAAAGGAAAGCGGACCACTGGGGGTTGTTTCCAACAGTGACATGAATAACCCAGTCGACATACCAACAATCGTGCCTAATGAATGTGTGGACTATATTGTAAAATTGACAAAAGAAGAGAATGAACTAATCCAGGAAAGAAGACAAGGTCTTATGAAATGTAAAGTTGAAATATTGGATGATGACTCGGCGAGAGTTTATGTATCTGATGATTACACATCTGGAATGGGAAAAATTGCCACAAATGCAATGAGCATAGAAAATCGCTTTCCAATTTCTTTCAATGAATCTTCTGTGCAGGTTGAACCGTCTACTGGTTCTTGCAGTTCTCCTAATGATATCGAAGCTCCCATTTTAGAAACATTTACACACACGAATTCGGTAAAGAGCTTTACTGAGAGAGGGGACAGAATTTGTCCTTTGAGTTCTGGAAGTGATTTTTCAAATGAAGAATCAAGGAGAATGGGTTTTCCTCATGAAGAACTGGAAGTGCGTAGTTATACGGAACGAATTAGTAGTAATAACAGTGATATTGTTATTAGGCACACATTAATATCGTCAGAGGATGAGGAAGAGGAAGAGATTCATCGAAGAGTAGACCACTCTAAATCACGACTGAGAACAATGAACGAAAAAGTGGTCAGAGAGCATAATACATCTAATGATAGGTTTGGAATATGTGGTTTTCAAAATAGAACACAAGATCGTTCAAGATTAGCAAATGAAATATCTAAGCAACCAAACAAATACGAGCAACCAAGAAAAAGATATCTGCATGAATTGGGAGACAAGAGACCTAGGCACATGAGTAATGTGAACACTTCTACTGCTGAAAAACGTTCACACGCTGCCTATTTAGCATTGTCAGAGGAAGAGAAAAGGATTCTATTTAAGGGAAAGCAAGACTTTTTGAGTTCAGGTGAGCAGTCGAGAAGGGAGCATGCATCTTCTCGTGAATTACAAATGTGGCCTCTAATATCTGGTAGCGATAATTCTTTGATCCATGCTAGCACCCATCTTCCGAAAAAACGCGGACACATTGCAATGACATTGTCAGAGGAAGAGAGAAGAATAATCGAAGAAAGACGCATGATTCTGGAAAAAACGATATCCCATGAAGAATCAAGGAAAGGATGTGCATCTCACGACGACATAAGGCAAATAAATGCAGATTTGAACAATATGGACAAGAATGTTCGTCTCCTTACTGAGAATGTAAACAAATTAGAGAAGATTATTAAAGCAGGTTTTCGTAATGTGCAGAAAAAAGAAAATACAATGATCAACCACATTCAGCATTTGGAGCAAAGTATTGAGAAGATGACACGCACCGAAGACCCAAAATTAAAACGAGCATCTTCTGTTTCATTGAAGGATCTTCCAATCTCAAGCTTTGAAATGCTTGACGCGGAGAAAAGGTCAATGAGCAATACCATTGTTGGTGCTTTTTCATCGCATCCCAGTGCTACGAAAAAATGTATCTCGGATTCTATTTGGAATTATAGTTCAGTGCAAAAAAGTGACGTTTCAGACCTGCAGCAATCCTGCTCTCCAAATCTGCCAGCCGGCAAAAATTCTGATTTACCACTCATTATCTCTCCAAGAATAGGTGCACAAGGACCCAAACCTCAGCCTCGACAGCTTTCAATGAATGATCAAGCAACACCAGTTGATTGCACACCAACAGTTCCTGGAATATGTCAAATCCCTCTCTCTTTCCAGCCAATAAATTCAAGTATTTCTAAATTGTTCATTCCGCAAGGTCGAGCAGGAATCGAAACACCACCAAGAGTTAGAAGTGCTTTTTCTGAGCAAGGCAGTCTGGACCATATTAAATTAGATAGTCCTTCACACAAGTATTTTGCAAAGAAATTAGCTTTTGCTATATTTACAAAAGAGGAACTTAAAATATCAAATGTCAGAGGAAAGATTTGGAAACGAGGTGTACAGAAGACTGCTTTAGATCCTGATGTGATGGACTGGATCAAGGACATCACTCTTATGCGTTACGCTGTGCAACCATGTAATCCTGGTAGAATGTGGGAAGAGTGCGTATCAGCGATAAACAAAGCTATATTTTCATTGAACCGCAGAGACTTAAATTTAATTAGCAATCGAAAAAGCTGCTAGACTTTGCCATTCTGAATACAGCTTTTTCAGATGACAATTGGAAATGTTGATAGTTTTGGGCTAAGAAGTACTTAATTTTTAACTGTATACGGATATGCGTCATCAAGAGATGTTATCGTGGCTCTTTTTAGCTTTTAAAAATCATAAATTGGTGTAAAATTGATTCTTCGTGTGCACAATGTACCTATTTTTATTGACTTTGAAACCCAAGGCAGTTCGCTGATAAATATTGCTTAAAAGAATAAAGATGGTCGGAAAAAGTACAAACGAAGGACACATGAAAATCTCACAATTAAGTCTGAATAAAGGTTTTCTGCCAGAAATCATTCGAATATTTCAAAGGTTTTTGTGCATCTGGCTTTTATTTCGTTTTCACATAAAACATACCGTAATAATTCGATTAAGCCCCGAGGGGGGGGGGGGGCTTATTCAAAATTCGACCTTCGATAGAGGGGGGGGATTATTCGAATTCTGTTTTGGAAAAATATGGCGAGGGCTTATTTAAGAGGGGGCTTATTAAAAATGTCACCTCCAAGGGGGGAAGGGGGGGGCTTATTCAAGAGGGTTCTAATCGAATTATTACGGTATTTGCAATGCTCAAGGCTTCAATGTCAGCATTGCAGTGTACGAAAGTGTACGCTCACAGTTATAGATTACTATCCACGTACTATTTGACCTAACTGAACAATAATGTTACCACTAAATTTTATCAACTGTGCTATCTTTTATCGAGACAGCGTGTAATATGGTACCCTGGGTACCACTGAAAAGTCTGGTACCCAGGGTAGTAATATGGAGAAAAATATTACTGAACGAGAAATCTTTCTTCAGTTCAAGCAACATCTTTCATACCATAATAACTCGAATAAGGGCGCACCCCGTATTAGAGCATATGCCCAAAGATCATTCATTAGCGAGTATCTCTCCCCTCGAGTAACTTTTGGCAATCATTTGTGGAGGGAGGGGAGTTACTCGATAGTAAATAAAATATTAAGATTTAAGCAAGCCTTAAGCCTAGCGTACACTGCAGATTTTTATCGCCGATGCAAGCGATTTTTGTCTTTGGCGGCAACTAAAAACTAAAGATTTTTATCGTTGGCGACAACATGTTTGAATTTTTTTCGTCGCTGACGACAAAAAAGGTGTGTGCGGTACTTGACGACAAAAATCTTCGAAATATTATCACAAGAACCAATCACGAGGCAGAAAAAGTCACATGTTGCAAAAGAAAAACTAAACAAAATGGCGGTAGAGGTAGCTTCTTGAGATTTTTGGATGATTGAAGATAAAAATCGTGATGTGTGTGGCAACTAAAGACTAAAGACTAAAGAGCAAAAACAAAAATTGCATGTTTCGCCGATACAAATCTGCTGTTTACGCTAGGCTTAAAATTTTGTTCATCACTTCAGTTGAGGTATATTTTCAAAAAGATAACTAGTAAGGATGTTGAAAAATTTGTCGGATGACAATTAAGGATCAGTTGTATTAACTTTAATATCATATTATTGCCTTTAATTGGAGTTACGATGTTGGCCTTGGCCAACTAAACTGCACGCATTCCATTTTGGAGAACGTGTGTGGAACGTTTTCTCCATTGTGAATGCATGCTGCTGCAAATATGCAAGTTACTGTATGACCTGGAATTTTTTTAAATTTTACATATGCTTTTTTTTGCATATGCTGAGTTTCTCTTTAAATATTATATTTGTTTCGTTATGGATTGTTCATCTATTTCAACTACAGCTTTATTTGGTGGTCGTTACAATTTACCACAATGAACTACCGCTTGGACCGCTAAAGACATGTTGGATTTTAAACTACAAATATTGAATAGAAAATATTAAAATTCCAAAACTGAAATTACCTCATATATGTGAAGAAATCATCCCGGTAATCATATCGAAATCGAGTCCATATGTTGAACAGATAAAACCACTGTTCGCGCGTATTCAGCAAACGCAAATCTACAAGACACATACATATTTGTACTGAAGAATGATTAATTTACAATCCCAAGTGGATTTTGTGTTAGCAGGTTGTTTTAGCTGTAATTTGATGAAGGTGGTAAAGGCATTCCGTGAAACGTGATTGGCTCTACTTTTTACCCATGAAACGTAAATTCGCCAGCCAGAAAATAGTCCTTGAAACGTCAACGGGGCAAATTCTCCCCCGTAAGCTGAGTTTTAATGATTGAGTGAGTGAGTTGAGTTATCGTATTTAACGTGCCTAGCCCGCGAAAGTCTCGAGATGACTTGTTTCCAGCAGGGGACA